>PGWS01024167.1:0-15473 GCA_002896235.1 Cicer reticulatum | reverse complement strand
TATTGTGGTATTTGTTTGTTGTTGTTGTTTAAATCATGAGTGGGAAGGACCAAAACCCCTTCTCCAGAACCGTTTTCTTATGGTACTCACTTTCAAAAAAGTGGAATACTCAAATGAATGTTTAGAGAGAGAGTTTGTGAATCAAGAGATGGGAGATCTCTCATGGCAAGATCTTCTCAAAATGAAGATGGTTGAAATCGAGGAGTAGAGACAAAGAGAACATGTGAGGAACCATAGAGACTATTATGAGAGAGGGAATCTGGAATCAGAGAGAAACAATGAGATGTCATGGAAAGAGAGGAGACCAAAGACATGATGATACATTATGTCGGTGGCAAAATTAAGTCCCTTCATTCATGGAAAAAGTGATCTGGAAGCAATCTTGATTGGAGTTAAGATAGATCAATTGTTGAAGGATCATTAGATTTTAAGGATCATGCTTTACTTGGTGGGACCAAAATGTCAAAGAAAGGAGGAGATGGGTGCTAGCAACTAGATGATTGAGATGAATTAAAGCATTTTGAGGAAGAGGTATGTACCATCGCATATCAAAGGGAGCTACATCAAAAACTTACAATAGGTTGAAACAAGCTCCAGAGTGTGAGATATTATAAGGACTTTGAGACTTTGATCATTCGCTCCAACATTAGAGAAGATGACGATGCCATAATAGCTAGGTTCTTGGATGGCCTAAGCTATGAGATCAGAGATGTGGTTGAGTTGCAACACTTTATGGATATTGAGGAGCTTGTTCATAAGTCATCTACCATTGAACAACAATTGAAGAGAAAAAGTACTTATGAAAAGTATTCATCTAACAAAAACTCCTCACATTGGTACAAACATAAAAGAGATGGTGATTCTCCATTGGCTTCGGTCAAAGAAGGTAAGTCTTCTAAACCTACAGCTCAACTTCCTAGTTCCTCTTCTCATTCTTCAATTAAATGTTTTAAATGATTATGAAGAGGTCATATAGCATCTAATTGTCCAAATAAAAAGTATATGATTGCAAAAGCCAAAGAGGTATATGAAAGTGATTCTTCCTTTTATTCTTACTTTTCACAATCATCTCCAAGTGAACTAGGGAGTGACTATGAATTGGCTCCCGTTGAAGGAGATCTTCTCATGGTTAGAAGACTCTTAGGAGTCCAAGTTAAGGATGATGATTCTCAAAAAGAAAATATTTTTCATACTAGATGTCTTGTTGATGGACAAGTTTGCTCTTTGATAGTTGATAGTGGTAGTTGTACCAATGTGGCTAGCACTAGATTAGTCACAAAACTTGGCTTGAAAACCATTAAACATCCGGGGCCATATAAGCTTCAATGGCTAAAGGACGATGTTGATATTTTGGTGGATAAACAAGTTTTGGTAAATTTTAGCATTGGCAAATATCATGATGAAATTTTGTGTGATGTTGCGCCTATGGAGGTTGGCCATATTTTGTTAGGGTGGGCCATGGCAATTTGATAGAAAAGTTCATCATATGGTCACACTAACATTTCCTTTTGTGCCATAAAAGCATAAAGTGTCTCTTTTACCTCTTAGTCCCAAAGAATTTATCTTGATCAAACTCCATGGAATCTAAGAGGGACAAACCAGATCAAAGAACAAAAGAAAATATTATTATGAATGCTCAGACTCATAGTAAACAAAATTCTTTTACCTAGGGTTCGAAAAAACTTATTTGCTAGAGAGCATTGGTAGGAAAGCTTTGTTGACAGACAATCGGTATATTTCTATATTGCAATGATTTTATGTTGTCTACGTCACATTGATGATATTCCTCCTTCATTAAATTGTCTTTTAAAAGAGTTTGATGATGTGTCCTTAAAGAACTTCTTCATGGCCTTCCTCCTCTAAGAGGCATAGAGCACCACATTGATTTTGATTCCTAGTGCTTCTTTGCCTAAAGCTCCCTATATAAGTAATCCGGAACAAACTAAAGAAATTGAAACACAAGTCCACAAACTTTTGGAAAATGGTTGGGTTCAAGAGAGTCTTAGTCCTTGTGCCATGCCGGTAATCTTAGTACCAAAGAAAGATGGCACATGGCGCATGTGCACCGATTGTCGTGCTATTAATAACATTACCATCAAATATAGACATCCTATACCTAGACTTGATGATATGTTAGATGAATTGCATGGTGCGTGTGTATTTTCCAAATTTGACTTAAAAAGTGGTTATCATCAAATTCGGATTAGAGAGGGCGATGAATGGATAACGGCTTTTAAAACCAAGTTTGGCCTTTATGAATGGTTAGTTATGCCATTTGGCCTAACTAAATCCCCTAGTACTTTCATGAGATTGATGAACCATGTTTTAAGACACTTCATTGGAAAATATGTGGTTGTTTACTTTGATGATATTCTTGTGTATAGCTTGAACATGCATGATCATATTGAGCATCTCAAGAGTGTTTTACAAGTCCTAAGAGAAGAGAAGTTGTTTGCTAACCTAGAAAAGTGCATTTTTTGCCAAAGTAAGGTTACTTTCTTAGGATTTGTAGTAAGTGCACAAGGTGTTAAAGTAGACGAAGAAAAGATTAAGGCTATAAGGGATTGGCCAACACCTAAAAGCATGAATGAGGTTAGGAGTTTCATGGTCTCGCTAGCTTCATTCGCTTTTTGCCTAATTTTAGTACTTTGACCGCTCATTTTGAATGAGATTGTTAAGAAAATGTTTGCATTAAGTGAGACAAGATCAAGAAGATGCATTTACAATTAAAAAGGAAAAAATGATGCATGCACCTATTCTTGGCCTTGCCTAACTTGCAAAAACTTTGAATGAATGTGATGCATCTTATATTGGAATAGGGGCTGTTTTGCTACAAGAAGGTCATCCAATTGCATATTAAGTGAGAAATGGAGTGGAGCACACTTGAACTATTCACTATGATAAGGAACGAAAGCTTAGTTAGAGCATGCATACTTGGCACATTATTTGTTTCCTAAGGAATTGTGATACATAGTGATCATGAATCCTTTAAGTATCTAAAAGGGCAGGTAAGCTAAATAAGAGACACGCAAAATGGGTTGAATTCTTAGAACAATTCCATATGTCATCAAACACAAGAAAGGAAAGCTAATGTGGTTAGCCGATGCACTCAAGACGGTACTCACTAATCTCACTCTTCAAACTAGGCTTCTGGTTTTGATAATATAGAACTTTGTTGCCTAGATGTTGAATTTTGCTTCTCGTTTTTCATGATTGTGAACGTATGGCACTGACTCTTATTATAGACATGATGGTTATTGTGTTCAAGGGCACTAGACTATGCATTCCTAAGTGTTCATGAGAGAATGCTCGTGAGAGAGGTGCATGAGGGTGGTTTAATGGGTCATTTGGGGAACATAGACTCTTGACATTTGCATGAACATTTTTATTGGCTTAAAATGAAGCATGATGTGCATTTAATTTGTTCTAGGTGGTAGTTTGTAAGAAAGGCTAAATCTAAAAGCATGCCTCATGGTTTGTTACCCTCTCTACTCCTTCATCTCATGGGATTGAGTTGTCCATGGGTTTGTGTTAGCTGGCTACACCCAAGAAACACAAAAAATGGGTCGTGAATGCATATTTTGTTGTTGTTAGATTGCTTTTCTATAGATGTATCGCACAGTTCATTCATGTCAATAAAGTTGAAGATGCAATCAGGTAGCCACACTAAATCGAGGCAAAACCTTCGAATTTATTCAAAGAGTTTGAGATCTCTAATCAATGTGTGGCAAATGGTATTACCTAAAATCCATGTTTCGGATAGGGATACTAAAATTTCTTGAGTCACTTTGGAAAACTTTGTGGGCTAAACTAGGTACAAAGTTGTTATGTCAATTTCCTTAACTACTTGCCATCCTCAACGGATGACAAACCGAAGTGTGTCAAATGAATTCTTGCACCATGCTCAGAATATTTTTGTCATGCATAGGTCACAAAGGCTTGGCGGAAAGAGTGTTTGCCATTTATTGAATTTCATAATAATAGAGTTCCACATGGACCAAATCATTTTCTTCCAATTTGAGGTTGCATATGGTTTTAACCACTAACTCCACTTGATTTGCTTCCTTTACTCTTGTCAAGTATGTCAAGGACCTACATGCTAAAGTAAAGACCAATATTGAGACAAAAATGGAACCTATGCAAAGAATGCCAACAAAACTCGAAAGAGAATGGTCTTTGAACCGGTGATTGGGTTTGGGTTCACTTAAGGAAGGAGAGGTTTCCCTCTTTAAGGAAATCCAAGCTTCAACCAAGGGGTGATGGCCCTTTCAAGGTGTTGGAGCGGATACATGATAATGCATACAAGATAGACCTTCCTGGTGAGTATCAAGTTAGTGCTACATTTTTAATGTTAGTGACTTGTCTCCTTGTGATGTAGGTGAACAATTGATGAGGAGCTGAATTTGAGGACAAATTCTCTTCAAGAGGGAGGGAATGATGTGGACCAACCCTACACGAAGGTAATGAGCTTCGAGAACTAGGAGCGGGACCATTGACTAGAGGGAAGACTAGGAAGCTAAAAGAACAATTAGAGAAACAAATTGTTAAATTCCTTAGCTCTTAAGACATTTGTGAAAAGATTAATCCATATTATATTAATCTTAATGGTCATAGAAATATCTTAAGACTTAATTTTAATTTTGGGATGTAATAATCATACCTTATAATTAAGGAAATTATGTTGACTTGTGTGTGCCTAAATATTTGGTAGCTTAGGCACATGTTATTCTTGTGTTTAGGGCTATATATGCCTTTTTATTAGTAAGACATAGGGGACTTATATTTTGTGAAAGAAAAAGAAACACTTAGTGTGAATTAGAGAAATGCTCTCTAGGGTTCTTCTTTAAACCAAATTTGGATCTTATCAAGAGCCTCCTACTATCTTAGTGGAGATTCTACCTTGATCTTATAAAATTCCTTGTTGTGGAGTGTGCGATTTCTATCATTTCATTACTTCTTCATATTTTCTTTTATATTATGTGTTCTCACATTCTTATTTGGTACTAATTATTTTAGAAATTATCACTTGGATAGATCCTTCAAATCATATGGAAACACTCAAATCCATATCAATGTTTCTCACATATATAATATAGCATGTTAATCTCATATCACTATGACTTTTTATTACCCATAAACCTAATTCTTGGGATCTCCAGTGTTTTAGGTCGGGTTACCATCATGAGTGACTCATTGATCTATATGAAATAGTTCCATCATTTTTGATATATTATGACTTTCTCTCTAGCTAATCCTTTTGTCAAAGGATCTATTAAATTCTCATTAGTACGTATATGATCCACTATAACAGCTTCTCATAAAGGAATTTCAGCTAGCAAGCATCTTAACAGCTCGCTTCTTCACTAGCAGAAGCTAGTGCTATCATTTCAGACTCTTAGTGGACTGGGTCAGTATGGTCTATTTCTTCGATTTCCAAGATACAACACCACCAGTTATACTGAAAATATAGTCATTAGCTGCTTTGGAGTCACCTGACGAGGTGTTCCAATCAACATCACTGTATCCTTGAAGGACGATAGGAAATCTTTGATAATGTAATCTGAGACTCATGTTCCTTTTTAGGTATCTCATGACTCTTTCGATAGCGTACCAATTCTCCATACGAGATCTACTAGTAAACCTGCACAACAGTCCCACGATATAGGCAATGTTGGGTCTAGTAGAATCAGTGGCATACCTGAGGCTGCCAATGATGTTCGCATATTCAGTTTGTCTAACATCTTCACCAGTGTTCTTGAAAAGTTTCACACTTGGATCATATGGTGTGTAAGCAGGTTTACAGTCAAAGTATTTATATTTCTTTAGGATCTTTTCAACATAGTGAGACTGATCCAAAAAAACTCCATTTTATGACCTAGTAATTTTGATTCATATGATTACACTCGCTTTTCTGAGGTCTTTCATATCAAAGTTGTTACTCAACAATGATTTCACATTATTTACAACATGAATGTTGAACCAAATATGAGTAAGTCGTCTACATAGAGACATATGATAGTGCAAATGTCATTTTCAGATTTTTTAATAAATACATTTGTCACTTTCATTCACTTTAAACTCATTCGATATAATCAAGTTATCAATTTTTTCATGTCATTTCTTAGGAGCTTGTTTAAGATCATACAATGATTATCTAACTTACAGACCTTGTCTTCTTGTCTATGCATTGCAAAAACTTCAGGTTGTTCCATATAGATTTTTTCTTCCAAGTCACCATTTAAAAAAGTTGTTTTAACATCCATCTGGTGTATCACCAGGTTATGAATAGCCACAAGTGATATGAGTACCCTAATGGATGTTATTTTAGTGACTAGTGAAAAAGTGTCGAAGAAATATATATTTTTCTCTTTGTCTAAAACATTTGACTACAAAGCGTGTCTTGTATGTATCAACAATTCCATCGGTTTTAGTTTCTTTTTCATAATCCATTTACAACCTATTGTTTGCAATCATAAGACAAGTCTACTAAATGTCAGGTCTTGTTAGACTCTAGATAATCCAATTTAATAATCATTTATGGCTTCTTGCCATAAGTCTGCATCCAATGATGACAAAAACTTCTTTAAGATTTGCAAGATCCTCTTCTAAAGTATAGGTCGTATAATCGGGTCCATAATCTTTAGTGAGAGAGTGGAAAAAACAAAAACCGTGCTGGATATATAATACCCATTCCGTTACATCTTTTTTTGTCTTATTCACAATTCACAATTTTATTTTATTTTAGACGTAATATGCACGTTTGATAATTCTAATTTTTAAATTTTTTTACGAAATTGGTTCTTTTATTTTTGAACTAACATTTAAAGATTTAACAAATTTTAAATGATGTGTATACGATTTTATTGATATAGAGACATTAATTTATTTATATGTCATTAATTAAATTAAAAAAAATTGAAGTTGAAAGTTAAGATTTTGAGGGTTTTATTTTGATTTATAGGTGTTAATTATTCTGCATCATCCTATATATACTATCTTATTTAAAAATACGTCATTATCATTCATTTGAAAATTAAAAAAATCATAAAGCAGGACCAGAAATGTCAAATTTTAAAAAATAGAGGATTGGCTTTATTAATTGGTTTAAAAATAGGAAGACTAAAATTGTAATTTTAATCAATTTTTTTTTAACCAATCTTAATCTCTTAATTTTTGAATTTGAGATTTTTTGGATATTTTATTTCTATTTTATAGGTGTTAATATTTCACATGATCCTTATATATACTTTCTTTTTAAAACACGTCATATTATCATTTTTAAATTAAAAAATTATAATGCAAGACAAAAAATGTCAGATTTTAAAATAGAAAGACTGAAATTGTGATTAGGTCTATTTTTTTTATCCAATCTTAATCTGTTTGAATTTTGAGGCAGTCTCATTTTTAACTTCACATCTAACTTGGATGATGTGCAATTAAAATAGTTGACATGGAAATCATATAATATTTATAATTATTCTAATTATTAAAGTACTCTCAATAAATAATTAAAATATAAATATTCTTTTAAAATATTCTCATTTGACAATGGAAATAGATTTTGTTTTCGGTAAATCAACGTCTTCCTAAACAATAATATAACTAATCCACTTTATAATCTTTCCCAGAAGAATGCTCATCCAATTTCCCATCTTTTCTTCCAAACCAAAAATACCGTAAGTCTGGTTCCTTCCCTACCTGAAACTCTATTCCTCTTGAAACATTCTATTACTCTTCTCATATGAGCAATAAATACATATTAAATATAGTAATTTTTTTCCCAGTATAAATGGTTGAAGTGGAGTGAGTGATAAACTAGGAAAAATTAAAATTTGCATTTAAGATATATTATTTATTAAAAGGACTCGTTGATTTGAATTAGTAGAAATTATATGGATTGAAAATAATATACTAAAATTAATAATTGATAAATCTACACAAAAAATTATAATATCAAGATTAATAATATAAAATGAAAAATGTCTAAAATTTTGATAAAATCTACAAATATAATAAAAATCAAAGTGGTCGAAATAGATGATCCAGAGTTATAATATTAACAATGCTAAAATCATTGATTGATTTTAAATTCATTTAATTGAAGTTAATCTATCAATATAAAATAAGTAAACATCACATCAAAATTAGAAAATCATATATTATGATAAATAAATATAAATATATATGAAAAAATATTTATTTAATTAAAAAATAGTCGAAAGGATCATCTCATACAAAAAATACGTTAAATACTCTTATCCTACTGAATATTAATTAAAAAGAGTTTATTGGTTCATTTAAATAAAGTAACGTGTATGTTATACGGAATATAAATATACATGTAAATTTAAAATACATAATATTTACTATAATTATTTTTTTTAAACTAAAATAAGTACCATCCACCATAATAGTTATTAAAATCAATTGAGCAAAATTTATAGGGAACAATCTTCCCCGATGATCATTCAATCTTTCTTTTATATTGTTTATTGTCATGTTTTTTTGAAAAAATATCCATAAAATTGAAATTACGATTTATTTCAATATCTAAATCATATAAAATTTATTATCTTTATAACTATGGGCAATAGAATGAAACTATAGATGTGACGATAGATAATGAAACTATATACCTGAGTGACTATAGATAATAAAAACTATAAATTTGTTTCTGAGTTGAAAATTTGGTTATACCTAGGTGACTATAGATAAATAAAATTATCAACTTGTTTCTGAGTTGAAAATTTAGTTAACGGTAAGTTACTTTATGAACTGTATTAAATGTGATTTAACATTTATGTGGACTTAATTGTCAATTAGAATAGCAATTAAAAAGATGCGAATTTTTGAGAGTTGATGAAAGAATTGTTGCAAGATGGGATGAAAGTAAAACCAAACTATTTATAAAAATTTGCATGAAAGAATTTTGAGTCTAATATATATACATCATGTACACTGCTATGTGTAGAGCATCATATAAATTGGTATAGGTAAAACATTATGTAAATTGGTATGGGTAGAGCATCATGTAAATTGATATGAATAGAGCATCATGTAACTTGATATGTGTATAGGGGCTAAAATTTATTTTTCTAATTTTTTAATTATTAAAATTGCATATTTTTTTATTAGGGTACAATTTTTAACATTAGAACAGGACATCCAAAATCTATTAAAAAAAGAGAGGTAGAGAGATCTGACTTAGCAGAGAGTGATAGAGATAGTAGTTAGAGATTGGAGGCAGAAATAAAGATGCATAAGAGAGTAGAGAGACATATGTGTATTTAGAAAAATCATGTATTTAAAAAATATTTTTTTAAATAAACATGTTTTCTTGAAAATCATTTTTCATGCCCTTTATGATTATTTTGTAGTTAAAAAAAAAATTATTTTTACAAAATTGTATACAAACAGGTTAAAAATCATTTTAGAACTAGAATTCATAAAACAATAAAAAGTGTATGTTCCTACACTATTATATTAGAGGCAAGTTTTATTAGTGAATAAATGTCATTACTATTTCTGATTACTAGTCAAAGAATACAAATTGAGTTTATATAATAATAAACCATAACTAATTAGCTAGAAATAAAGAGTATTGACCAATAACTGAATCAAATATGTTAACTACTCATAATAGCCTAATTAATTATTTTTCTAATAGCCCTTGACAAGCTAGTGAGTGTATGCTAATCATTCCAGCTTGCTTATTAAAGTATTAAAAAGATTAGGATCTAAAGACTTTGTTAAAATATCAACAAGCTGTTGAGAAGAAGTAATAGGCAGGAGTTTGAAAAGTTGTTGTTGTAGTTTCTCTCTCACAATGTTTGGATCTTTCATGGAAAGAAGAATTGTTGGCGATGTGGCAAGCAGATTGGTTGTCGCAATAAAGAAGAGCTGGAGTAATAATTGGAACTTTGAAATCCTGCAATAGATAAAGAAAGCCATTGTAGTTCACAAACTGTGGTGGCCATACTTCTATATTCTGCTTCGGTTGATGACTTGGATATAATAGCTTCCTTCTTAGACTTCCATGATATCAAAGAGTCCCCAATGAAGATACAATAATAGGTTATGGACTTACGAGTTTCTGGACATGTAGCCCAGTCAAAATCTGAAAAAGCTTTGAGTTGAAGTGTTGATGTTGTAGGGAACATGATGCCTTTGGCGGGATCTGATTTGAGATATTTTAAGACTCGAAAAGCTGTCGGATGATGATTAGTGGTTGGTTTAGTCATAAATTGACTTAGTTGTTGGACGATGAAGCTAATATCTGGTCTTGTTGTTGTGAGATAAATGAGTTGACCAATTAATCTTCGAAATGACGTTGGATCAGAGAGAGGTGTGCCATCTGTGCTGATCAACCTGGTGTGTTACTGCATTGGTGTGGAGGAAGGCTTTGCTGCCAGAAGTCCAATGTTGGATAAAATGTCCAAAGCATATTTTCTCTAACATAGGTGTATTCCGGTTTTTGAACGCGCTATTTCTAATCCTAGGAAATATTTCAATGTGCCCAGATCCTTGATTTTGAATGCTGGTTTAAAAAATCCTTGATGTGATTGATTTCATCCATGTTATTTCCTGCAAGAATCAAATCATCGACAAAAATTAATAAGACGGTAAAGAATTATTCTTCTGCATTGTGAACAGAGAATGATCATGGTCAGGTTGACTAAACCCATTTGAGATTAATGCAGAAAACAATTTTGCAAACCATTGTCTACTAGACTGTTTTAGACCGTATGAAGATTTTAAAAGTTTACAAACTTTATTAGGAGAATGTTTTGAAATACCATGGAGAAAGTTGCATATATACTTCTTCATTTAAATTTCCATGTACGAAAGCATTATACGCATCCAGTTGTTGTAAAATCTAGTTTTGAGATGAGGCAATAGATAAAAGAACTCTAACCGTAGTTAATTTCGCAACTGGAGAATAAGTATAAAAAAAATCGATACCTTCGATTTGAGTAAATCCTTTTGCTACAAGACGAGCGTTATACCTTTCTATTGTTCCATCAGAATTAAACTTTATTTTATAAACCCATTTACACCCAATAGGTTTCTTACCTGGAGGTAAATCTGTAATCACTCAAGTCTGGTTTTCATCCAAAGCTGCCAATTCATTATTCATGGCATGGATCCAAGCTGAATCTTTAATAGCTTGTTTATACTTAGTGGGTTTACAATGAGTAGATATGGATGCAATGAAATGCTTATGAGATGATGAAATGCCATTGTAAGATAATACATCAGAGATTGGATATTGTATAACATGAGGAACACATTCAGTTCTCGAAATATTATTCAAGTAATAATCATTCAAATAAGATGGAGGATTTTTAAGTCTATCAGATTTCCTAATGGCTTGGTTTTCAAGTTGAGAATTATCATGAGCAGAATCATATGTAATAACATCAGATTCATTAGGCATGGCAGCCAAATTAGATGTATTGGTATGAGTATCAAAATTTTCATGAGAATGCATATTGTTACCAGTATGAGAAACAAATACATTAGATTGAGGTAAATCAAGGAAACTGAAAGGATCATCTGTAGCAGATATCTCAGAATTAAAAACATCAGGATCATTGGAAGCGTGAACCAAATTTTGGTTGATGAAAACGAAAGACAGATTCCTAAAAAAATAACATGTCTAGAAATGAAATATTCCTATTTAGGTAAATCAAAATAATAGATAACCTTTTGTACCAAACCTGTATCCAAGAAAAACACATTTTCTTGACCTTGGATCTAACTTGGTCCTGTTTTAAAGAAAATTTGAGGCAAAAGATAAGCAACCAAAAACCTTTATGTCAAAAAGGTTGGTGGCTTATGGTATAATCTTTCAAAAGGTGTGAAATTATTCAGAACAGGAGTAGGCAATCGATTAATAAGAAAAACAACATGAGACAAAACATAAGACCAAACACATTTAGGAAATTTAGCATAAAACAATAAAGCTCTAGTGACATTCAAAAGATGAATATGTTTTCGTTCAACAGTGGAGTTTCCACACATGAAGTTTGATGTATAATTCCTAGATCAGAATAAAAGGAAGGCATTAAAAATTCAGCCCCATTATCGGACCTAATTATTTTGATCTTTGCAGAAAATTGGGTGGAAACCATGTTTATAAAATCCTTAATGCATGTTCTAGTTTTAGATTTTTGTTTTAAGAGATGAATCCAAGTGTGTCGAGAGTAATCATCTATAATGGTAAGAAAGTAACGATGTCTGTGCAAAGAAGGAACACCTATGGGTCCCCAAATATTCATGTGTAACATTTCAAAAATATGAGAAGTAATAGTAAGACTATGATTAAAAGGTAATCGACATTGTTTAGCATTGTGACAACTATCACAAATCTGATTTTTATTCATAGAAATGTAGGGAAATTCTTACAAAGTTGCTGTAAAACAACATGTGATGGATGGCCAAAACTAAAATGTCAAACATCAAAATTATCATTGCTAATACAAGTATTGATCATAAAAGGCAAAATAACATGTGTAATACAAGAATTATCAACATAGAAGTATACTACTATCAATAATGATTTTTGGGGATATGTTGAGAATGTTAAAGGCTGTTTAATAACTCAACATGCCCAATCATCTTCATTGTATGTAAATCCTGAATATCACAAGACAAATGTGCGAAAACCAATTGGACTATTAAGAGTTTTGGTTAGTTTAAAAATTGAAATTAAACTAAATTTGAATTGAGGATATAAAAACATCAGTGAGATTCAAGTATAATTGAAATACACAGTTTTTAGAGAAATGGGCAGTAGAATAGTATTGTCATTTGGAAATTTTATTGAAAATAGGAGATATTTATTTAATAGTTAAAAAAGATTGTATAAAGGGGCAAACATGGTCAGAAGCCTCTGAATCTAAAATCCAAAAAGAAAGAGGATCATAATATTACCTGATTTGAGATACTAGAAAACAACATGTTGAGTTGTATCATTAGAGTTTTGTTTGATTGATTCATTCTTGGATGTTAGAAGAAGAGTCATCAAATATTTGTAATCATCTTTAGAAATATGTATGGAATCGTCAGTTTGATTATTTGAGGGAGAATTAGTACTGCTCTTTGGGTCATTACTAGTAGGTATCGTGATAATGTTGATGGATTGGGTTTTAGAGGTATACCCAGGGGGAAAACCATGTTTAATAGCAATTTTCGATGTATGATTTGTTTCTTGCAATGAGTACAAAGCATAGAGTTTTGAGTACCTTTACCACGACCCCTACTTGAATTATGGTTTCCTTTCCCTTGCCTAGAATTGGTGGAATTAATAGCACATATGGTGGAATTGTTATTAGTAGAAATAGGTGTTATATCTTGTTGAATAACAAGAGAATAAACCTTGGTAATTGAAGGCAAATGATCCATGAGAAGAATCTGACTTCTAACATATTGGTAAGAATCATTTAGGCCTTTCAAAAAATAGATTACATATTCATCATGTTTGTAGGTGCGGACAGCAGAACTAAGTTTGCAAGAACAGGGAGTTGAACATGTACAAGAAGATGTAGGTCTTAGATAATCTATTCATCCAAAAGTGATCTTCATATCCGTAAAATAGGTAGAAAGGGATCTTTCACCCTGTTTAATGGAATGTAAATTGTAAGACCCATAATTTTAAAGTACCATTTATGTATTTTTGGTGTATTTTGGATTTTGGCTCGGAGGCTTTTAAGCCAAATTAATTTAATATTTTGGAGTTTAATAATCAAAAAGATGTTTTGATGCCAATTAAAATTTCTCGTCGATAAATTAAATTGAAATTAACTGCGGTGAATCCTTACGGATAATTCAATGCATCTTCGGGTGAAACGGTAATTTAACAAATGTCTAGGTTATTTTGAGATATTTGTTAAGTTATATTTATTATCTATTATGTTTGTTTGGAGGGAAAAAAGAAAGGAAAACTAGAAGGAGGGTACAGGAAAAGAAATAGTATTAAAAGAAGAAGGAAAAGGAAAAGGAATGAACAAAGGAAAATAAAAAGAAAGGAAGGAAAACGAAAAAATTCCATCTTCTTCCTCTAACCGTGACCCATTTTTCTTCCTTTCTCCCGTTTTCATTTTCGTCGCTTTCTTTTCTTCAAAACTAGTAACCTAAGGTTGAGTGAGAGTTAGATCAAGGTTTTCGCAACTCCACTCTTCCTCTTTGATTCGAAAAACGAAGAAAAATGGTATTTGAGATCCAAACACAAACCCCTCCGTTTCTTCTTGATCCAAGCTCCATTTCTCGAAGAGATAGAAGGAAAGTTGCTCACCACCACGCTACGGTGCTAGTGAACTATTTTGGGAAGCGGCGTTGCGAGCGGAGATTTTACCGGAATTACTCGCGGTACCGGAAACGCACGTTAAAGCTAACGTTGAGGTAAGGGCTCCTTCCAAACTTTTAGTTTGCATTTAGGGACTTATCTGTAGTTGTGTGGAAAGGAATTTGTTAGGGTTGAATGTATTGATTTAGGGAAAATGAATCTAAGGTTCTGTGGGTAAAATCTTAGAGTTAGGTTTTGACGATATTGATGAATGTTTCGTGGAAAATGAATTTTAACTCACTTGTGTATGATTATGAGTAAATGAAGTCTGATGTATTTTGGGTGTTATGTTGTGTTGATTTGTGTTCGTCGTATTTGGCGTGTTCATACTTGATGTTTGTTGATTGATGTGTTTTGGTGTGAATTATGGATTGAATGTGAGAGTATATTTGAGTTTGTTTCTGTGGAATTTGAAAACCATTAGAGTTAAACGAGTATTAAAAATGGGGAATCTTTTAATACCTCGGTTTACTTAATGTGCGTTTGAGGAAAATGTTTAAGTTAAATGGCGTTAAGAATGGGGAATGTCTTAATGTCTCGGTTACTTAACTATCGTTTTTGAAAATCGTTTCGGTAAATGAGTATTAAGAATGGGGAATCTCTTAATGACTCGTTTACTGAATGTTTTTGTGTGAAAATCGTTTAAGTCAAAAGTATATTAAGAATGGGAATCTCTAATTATGTCTGTTTGCTTAACGTTTTGGTTTGAAATCATTAAGATAAATCGGTATTAAGAACGGGGAATCTCTTAATGACTTATTTATTTAATGTGTTTGAAAGTCGTTAAGTTAATGGGTATTAAAAATGGGGAATCTTTTAATAATCTGCATTTGCTTAACGATTGTTGTAAATGGAGTCTGTCTATGCTCATGCATTTCATTTGGTAAATTGTGTCGACCCGTGATGGTGACACTTGGTAAATGTGCCTGACCCGTGATAGGTCGATTTACATTTTGGTAATCGTGTTGACCCGTGATAGGTGACACCTGGTAAACTGTACTTGACCCGTGATTAGGTGGTAGTTTACGATTTACGTTTTAGTGAATTGTGCTGACCCGTGATAGGTGCACCTAGGTAACACAGTACTGGTCTGTGATAGGCGGGTACGTTTACGATTCACGCTTTT
>PGWS01024166.1:0-15354 GCA_002896235.1 Cicer reticulatum | reverse complement strand
AAACTATTTCGAAATCCAATTTGTCGTGGTGATTGTGTGGGAATTGCTAAGTGTTAAGATTTGGAGTTGTGTATGAATGTGATTGAATTAGTTTATGTATTTTTGGAAGGATAAGCAGGGAAATCGATTTCCCAATCGATTTGGGAAGTTACAGGGGCTCAACTATTTATAAAATCGATTTCCCAATCGATTTGGGAAGTTACAGGGGCTCAACTATTTATAAAATCGATTTCCCAATCGATTTGGCCATGCAGGAATTCAGCAAAACTGACAAAAATCGATTTGGAAATCGATTGGCATTAAGTCAGGGGCTCAGCTATCCTGTCAATCGATTGCCCAATCGATTGAATTAAGCCCAGAATTCAAATTTCACTAAAAACCTTCAGGAAATCGATTTGGAAATCGATTGGCTTAGTAGAAATTCTTATTTTGAGTTAGATAACAGATTGCTCAATTGATTTATCAATGTCTTGGTTAGTTATGTATTACTTGATGGATTGAGAACTTTATTTTGACTTCATTTTTATTTGGCAAGTGTTATATGAACTTTTAGCATATGGAAAACCCTTTTAAGGTGCATGCTAAGTTGAAAGGTTATTTTGTGCATTTAAAAACTTAAATGTTATGTGTTAATTGTTAATTTCGGTTGGTGACCCTTTACAACTATTGTGGAAATTTGGGCTTTGCCCTCAGATGAGAGCCAGGACGATCCTACCGGTTCGTACCCTACGGATGGGAATGTAGATGGGATTGCTTGACTGGAGCTATGTTAGGAGGATCTCACGGGGCGCGTGGAGATCCCTCAGGGTGTAGAGCTATAGTTTTTTGTGAAGAATGATCAGATTAGGATGACATAGAGGGAAAGATGTTTTTTGGAATTACGTTATTTGAACTGGAAAACTGTACCTTTACTAATATTGTCAGTATGACATCTTAGTTGAATGGGTTCCAATGTATCATCTGTTGTTGTGTAAAACTTGGATTCATAATTTGAACGAAACTTTAGCTGCTGTAATTATAATGCTCAAATATTTATCCAAAGGTATACCTTAATTTTAATTCCTTTGATTATTTTAATTCTGTTTGAAAAAAAAACACTCTCGCTTGAAAAAGGGGTTTTTTGTTACATTGTGGTAGTCGAGCTTTGGTGGGTTTTCTTTGGGGCTGTTGAGCCTTGGTTATAGATTGTAGGTCAACCTGTAAGTTGGGATTATTATATGATCATGCGTCGGTTTTGGTGGGTTGAGTTGTCAGTCCGCAATAATTATTAGTCTCGATGTGGTCGGAGTATTTTTGGAATTATTTGAAGTAGTGTTAAGACTCTACTTGATGATGGTTTTATAGAAACCATGCCGCCAAGAAGGATGACGTTCCAAGAGCCAATACCTATTAGACGATCGAATGGTAGAGGCTTATGAAAACATGCTGCTTCTGTTGCTGCACAGACTGCTGCCAAGACGCAACGTGAATCTTGAAAAGAGGGGAAGAGAGGATCCGTGCTGCAGAGTCAAGAGGATTGGAAGACTTCCGTCGTACAATCCTCCCAAGTTTAAGGGGGATAAAATTCAGAGAAAAGCGGATCAATGGATCCAAGAAGTGGAGAAGATCTTCGAAATGATTAACTGTCAGCAGAAGTGTAAGTCAAACTATGCCACTTATATGCTATTAGGGATCTGAGTACTGGTGGAGGAGTGCAAGACTGTTGATGAGATTAGCTCACGAGGAGGTGAACTGGGAATCATTCAAAAGGAAGTTTTTAGACAAATACTTCCCGATGAGTACCAGGACTAAGTTGGGTGATGATTTCCTGAAACTGCATCAGGGGAACATGACGTGGGTGAATATGCTGCTAAGTTTGAATCGCTATCGAGATACTTCAGGTTTTTCCGTGAAGAGATTGATGAACCATTCATGTGTCATCGTTTCCAAGACGGACTAAAGTATGAGATTCAGACTCCGTCTTACCCTTGGGAATTCAACGTTTCCAAGCGCTTGTAGAAAAATGTAGAGAAGTGGAAGATATGAAAAATAAGAGGGCTAGCCGAGGAGGGAATTTTAATTCAGGAGGCCCTAGTCGGGTGAATTATCAGAACAAGGTTAAGCAAGTTGCTAAACCTTATAGAATTCGAACAGAGTGATCATGTATTTCTGAGAGTCACGCCTACGACTGGAGTTGGTAGAGCCTTGAAATCGAAGAAATTGACTCCAAAATTCATTGGACCATATCAGGTTTCTGCACGAATTGGACCGATTGCTTATCGGATTGCATTGCCTCCGATATTGTCCAATATTCATGATGTGTTTCATGTGTCATAGTTAGAGAAATATCTTGCAGATCCGTCTCATGTGATTAAACAAAACACAATTCAACTGAAGGATAACTTGTCATTTGAAGTATTACCTGTAAGAATTGATGACAGGAAGATTAAGCAGTTAAGGAACAAGGATGTTTCGTTGGTCAAGGTAATTTTGAACCCAACTACTGGAGATGTGACATGGGAATTGGAGAGCAAGATGAGGGAACAACACCCTGAGTTGTTTATTGACGCGTAGTTTCGAGGACGAAACTAATTTTAGGGGGTAGTAATGTAAGACCCCTAGTTTTAAATTCTAATTTATATACTTGGTGTATTTTGGTATTGAACTCTAAGGCTTTTTAGCCAAGTTATTGTTATTTTGTGAGTTTAATTCCCAAAAATATCTTTTGATGCCCCGATTAAAATTATTCGTCGATAAATAAATTAGATTAAGTGTAGTTAATCTTTTGTCGAAAAGAAAATTTTCTGAGATGCATCGTTTTTCAGAAAAATTCATCTGTCCAATTGAATTGCGGCGAGAGAAAATTTTTCTGAAAAAGTGGTTTAAGAAGTGATGGGTATTTGCTAATTTTTAATTTTTACAAATATCTAGATATTTATTATATATATATATATATTATATATATATATATATATATATATATATATATATATATATATATATAAAGGAATAGGAAGGAAAGGAATTAGAAAAGAAAAGAGAAACAGAACCTGAGCTTCACGAACTTCCCCTTCCTTTCTCTGCTTCAGTTTCGAAAACCAAAACCGTAAAACTCAAACCTCCATTTTTCTTCACTTTTAAGCTTCATTTCAAGAAGTGACAGAAGGTAAAGTTGCTCCTTGCCACGACCGCGGTGCTAGTGAGTTAACTTTGGAAGCGATGACTTGAGCGAAGTTTTCACAAAGAATAATTACAATACCGTAATCGCGTGTTAGAGCTATCATTAAGGTAAGGGTTCCTTCCAAACTTTTAGTTTTGCATTAGGAAATTATTTGTGATTTTGTGGAATAGAAATTTGATGTATTTGAGGTGTAGATTTGTGGAAAATAAATTTGATGTGTTTGAGTTTCAAATTAATGAGTTTGAATTGAAGTTGAAATTTATGTTAATTTATTTATTTATTTTTTTTTCTTCTCTTTTTTTTCTCCTTTTGATTCTCGATTCTGTTTTAGTTGATTAAATTGATTGGAATCTTGAATTTATGTGTTGATGACTTCATCAATTCATTTTTTTATGGAGAAGAGATTGAAACAAAATGTTGCACTCAAGCTGCTTGATGTTATGTTTAGCTTGATTGAATTTTGTTTTTCACGACTAAACTTGATTTTAATGGATGCTTAATTTATTTGCCTTGGTTAATCCTTTTCTAGATACATTTCTAGTAGCGAATACATGAATTTCATTTAAGCTTTTAAGTGGAATTCTAAATGAAGAACTAAATTAACATTGGATGTTCCTTTGAGATTAATGATAAGTTAAACCCAAGAATTGTTAATCCCTTGTATTGTTGTTATAAATCATTGTTTTCAATTCTACCTGTTTATGTAGTTATCCCCTCGATATTTTAATGTTGTTGTGGTGATTTATGGTTGAAAATTTGGGAGATTGAATATGTGTGATTAATGTTTGAAAATTTGTGGTGATTGATTATTGAACTTTGTATGGATTTTGTGGTTTTTAAATTGATCGAATTTAATGTAAATTGTGGATTAAACTTGATGTGTGTGGTGAAAATAAATGTTTGAGTATGCTCTGTGTGGAATTTGAAAATCATTAATGTTAAAATGAGTATTAAAAATGGGGAATCTTTTAATGGTTACATTTACTTATTGATTGTCATGGAAAGAGTCAGAGTATGCTCATGCATATTATTGTACATGGTGATCGGATTGGCCATGATGATAGTGGTGACCGGATGGGCCACAAGATGATGCCATGTGATTTGTTGGTTCATCTTATCCGTGCGGGGATTGTCGCGTCGTGTAAGGTCTGTGACACCCTAAACCCCAAATAATTTTTTTTTTTATAAAGAGTATCACGTAATCATAAACATGTCACATAAATCCAAATTTTCATCAAACATAATGACATCGAAATCATAATATCAACAACATAATCCTTTTTGAAGTACACATACTTATGTTTCAAATGTAGTACAAATATAGTCCCCACCCGATGTCACTATCAGAGCGGGAATTCCCAAAATAAATATACTCAAAATAACATCAATACAATGCGTATAAATAGAGTCTTCAGGACATGATGACTCCCGCCTCTCCAATGGTACTAGTCATCACCTGTAATTTACAACTCGTCTGCGTCCATCGCAAACGCCAAACACAAACAACGAGGGGTGAGTATCGAAATTATGTAGCAGTGTAAAAATACACGAGGAGAACACGGAAACAATCAAATTATCACAATCTCAAAACAGTCAAGTGTATAATATCAACGACTTATCAAATTCATTCATAATAAGACAATCAAAATAATGAAATGTTATGCATGTCCTATACTCTATACTTCATCATTTGGTACCATTCTACTCTGAAGTACTTGGTTAGGAGGCCTGATACTATGCCAGTACAGAGTGGACGGACAATTCATGAATGGCCAAGTCCTCATAGATCCCCTCAACTCAATCCGAGACACATATACGCAACAGTCGGGGTACTCTTGTGTTGCACGGTAGTTCCCGGCCTTAGGGATAACCCACTAATCCACTTAGGAATTCCCCACTAGGTGTACCCCCAAGGTCTATCAGTCTTACCTTACAGTTCGACTGTAGCCCTCCACGATCAGGCTCATTCAGTTGTACTTCCCCGAATTACTAGGTTTGTCAGACCCTCCCTATATGATGACAAAACAATCCTAACTCCAAAATCTACAACACCTATCTCAGACTTACTCGATCATCACTACTCACTAAGTTCAGTTTGACTTCACAATATTCATCATTATATATATTTATCAGTTAGTCACAATAAAATCACAATATTTGGTTTACACTACTCACAATACACAATCCAATTTCATCAATCACATAATAAGGAATTCAATCGGTGACACATTCTAGTAATATCACAAATTCAATCAAGTAACAAAACATTCAAGTTCATATCATTCATACATTAACAATCAACATAAGATTTCATAAAATCAAACAACATGCAATCTTAATATAAATAAATTCACGACAATTCTACAAGTTGCTAAATTATATTTTTAGTCCTCACTATTACCATTCACATCTTATCAATTAATTATTATTACTCAATAGGGCTCAACTGTACGTAGTAAGCCCCGAATGAACATTTGGAAATTTCAGCATTCCCGTTCATCTCACGTTATTTTATACTCATAAGATCGAACCTCATCCCACCCCTTACCTCAACTGAAGGTTGCTTCCAATGAATCTGATCTGCTAACGGGTCGTGTCTTTGTCGGTCGTCGTCTGTAATAGTCCGCGAGAGAATTATAGCCACATAACCACCAAATACAAATAAATTACTTACGATAAATAAACAAAATGAATAAATAAATATATAAAAAAATAAATAAATAAAAGAAATAATTAATAATAAATAAGTAAATTAATAAAAAAAATAATAAAAAAAGTAAATAAATAATAGATAAATACGTAATGAATAAATAAATAATAAATAAATAATAAATAATACGTAAATGAATAAATAAATGATTAAAGTAAATAATAAATAAATAGATAAGTAATGGAATAGTAGAATAATAAATAAATAAATAAGTAAATGAATGAATAAATACTAAAATAGATAAAATAAATAAGTAAATGAATAAATAAATAATAAAATAAATAATAAGTAAAGTAAATGAATAAATAATTAATAATTATAAAATAAGTGATAATAAATAAATCAGTAAATGATAAATAAATAATAAATAAATAATAATAAATACGTAAATGAATAAATAAATGATACAATATAATAAATTAAATAGATAGTTGTTGATAGTAGAATAATAAATAAATAAATAGTAAATGAATGAATAAATACTAAAATAGATAAATAAATAAGTAAATGAATAAATAATAATAAAATAAATAAATAAGTAAAGTAAATGAATAAATAATTAAATAAATAAAAAAATAAGTGATAAATAAATAAATAGTAAATAAATAAATTATCTAAAAAAATAGATTGCCTACTGTTTGTTCTACAACTCACAGAAAGATGTAATAAACAAATGAGAATGTGAGGAAAACAAACTAAAGCAGAGAGGATAGAGAACTGCTACCGATGCATATATACACATTGCAATTTTTGGCATTCTGTGTGCATGTACCATTTATTTGGCTTCTTTATAAATAATAGATAATATATGCTATTCAAATTTCAAGGGAGGAGTAATGAACTTTAAACTGACTCAGCATACATTTATTCAATTCAAACACAACAAAGATATAAACCTTGTTTCTCACACTGAATGTTACGACCCTACGAAATGACTAGTGAAACAAATTAAAATTGGAAGTATCATATCACTATTGTCTGGAGGAGAAGAGGCAAATTCACACGACAAACTTTTTAGTTTATAATACATGATATTAACCATTTACGAAGGATGTATGAGACTATGATGTAAATAAGAAGTTACATCAATGCACCTAAATTGTTGTTTGCTATCGCCACTAAATTTGTGAAAACATTGCTTCAAGAATATAGTTCGAATGGAAGATAATTGTTATAATAGTAAAAGGGAATGTTCAGATTAGCACTAAAAATTCTGCCTATCACTACTACATACTTTGATCAAGGTACAAAGAGGAAGAATACCTTATGGTTTTGGCGATGATGCAAGGCGGCTTGTGATCAAGGTACAAAGAGGAAGATTGCTTTATGATTTTAGTGATGATGCAAGGTGGCTTTTGATCAAGGTATAGGGAGGAAGAATGTTTTATGGCTTTTGTGATGATGTAAGGCGGCTGCTAATACTCCATTCCTAATGCGGCTCTGCTAATCTCCGCTCCTCTATGTATATATATACCTAGGATTAGCCTATGTCATTACTACTATAATAATAATTATAAATTATTTTATTATTATAATTATTTATTTATTATAATTATTATTATTCCATTTTATTAGAGCTAAAGGTAACAACTAGTGTAACAACACAAATTCACTCCTGTATTATTTTATATATATATATATATATGTATGATTTATTTATTATTATATTTATTTTAATAGAGTTAAATATAGTTAATATTAATGATTTAAATCAATTACTAAGGCAAACACACAGACACACCTAAAGAAATTAGAACACATATTAACACTAAAAAAAAGTAGTATTGTATCATTATACTATTTTAAAATAAGGTAATGAGAAATTGGGGTGTTACATTTCTCACCGTGTTGAAAAAAATTTCGTCCTCAAAATTTACCTGACGGAAACAGTTTGGATAAGAATCGCGCATCTGGCTTTTGACCTCCCACGTAACACTTTCACCAGTAGCACCTCCCAGACAACCTTAACCAATGAAATCGTTTTACCCCTTAATTCTTTGTCTTTTGGTCCTCGATCCGTAGCGGTAAGGTCTCAAAAGTTAGATTCTCTTTTATTTGGACCTTGTCTGACTCAATCACGTGCGAGGGATCAAAAATGTACTTGCGAAGTTGAGACACATGAAGACACTATGAAGATTAGAAAGAGAAGGAGGTAACGCAATCTGATATGCCACGTTACCGACACGTTTAAGAATCATGTAAGGTCCTATAAGCCGAGGAGTAAGCTTTCGCATTTTAATGCCCGACCAACCCCAGTTGTTGGAGTAACTCTCTGAAATACATGATCACCTTCTTGAAATTCGAGGTTTTTCCTTCTTTTATCATGGTAACTCTTTTGTCTACTCTGAGATGCTCTCATCTTTTCCTGAATCATTTTTACCTTATCAGTAGTTTGTTGAACAATCTCAGGTCCTAACACAAGGTTATCACCCGTCTCAAACCAACACAGAGGGGTCCTACACCTTCTCCCATACAACGCCTCAAAAGGGGCCATCCCAATGCTAGAGTGGAAACTATTGTTATAGGTAAACTCTATAAGTGGCAAAAAGTTATCCCAACTTCCATTTTGTTCCAACACACAAGCTCTCAACAAGTCTTCTAGGGATTGATTGGTTCGCTCAGTTTGACCATCTGTTTGTGGTGGTATGCTGAACTCATCCAAAGGTTCGTACCTAAAGCGCTTTGTAAACCTTGCCAAAACTTAGAGGTAAACCTAGGGTCTCTGTCCGAGACTATACTTGATGGGATTCCATGCAACTTCACAATTTTCCTTTATGTATATTTCAGCTAACCTTTCCATAGAATAAGTTATGTTTATCAGAATAAAGTGAGCAGATTTAGTTAATCTATCCACAATAACCCAAATACTATCGTACCTTTTTGGAGTTCGAGGTAGGCCTACAACAAAGTCCATAGAGATGTTATCCCACTTCCATTCGGGAATACTCAAAGGTTGCATCAAACCTGAAGGTTTTTGATGTTCCAGCTTAGATTTTTGGCAAGTCAAACAAGCATACACAAATTCAGCAACATCTCTTTTCATTTTAGGCCACCAAAATATCTTCTTGAGGTCCTTATACATCTTTGTGGCTCCAGGGTGAATACTTAGACAACTCCTATGTCCTTCCTCTAAGATCATCTTTCTTAACTCCTCTACATCGGGAACACAAATCCTCTCCTTAAATCTCAAAATTCCATCCACACCTATTTTAAAGTCAGGTTCTCTCCCTTGGTCAATCGACTGTAACTTATCTAAAAGATATAAATCCAACTTCTGACTCTTTTCAATCTCTTCCAATAGTCCACTAGTTACCTTCAACATTCCCAATTTAATACTTTCTGGTGTCACTTCACAAAACTAAACTAAGGTCTCTAAATTGTTCCAACAACTCACTATGCTTAACCATTAAGGCGGACACACTCAAAGTCTTCCTACTCAAGGCATCAGCAACTACATTGGCCTTTCCAGGGTGATATTTAAGCTCAAAATCAAAATCTTTAAGAAATTCCATCCACCCACGTTGTCTCACGTTCAACTCCTTCTGATCAAAAAGATACTTAAGGCTCTTGTGGTCACTAAAACCTCAAATCTAGATCCGTATAAATAATGTCTCCACATCTTAAGTACAAAGACAACTGCTGCTAGTTCTAGGTCATGGGTAGGGTAGTTCCTCTCATGAATCTTCAGTTGCCTAGAAGCATATGCTACCACCTTCCTATCCTGCATAAGTACTCCACCTAATCCAGAACCACATGCGTCACAATATACTATAAAGGGTTCACTCAGGTTGGGTAATACTAGGATCGGTGCAGAGGTCAATCGTTTCTTAAGCTCTTGGAAACTATTCTCACAATGAGTATCCCACACGAACAACTCCCCTTTTCGGGTCAACTTAGTTAAGGTAAGGCCACTTGGAGAATCCTTCTATGAACCTACGATAATAACCGGCCAATCCTAGGAAACTTCTAATCTCAGTCACTGACTTAGGTGTTTTCCATTCTAATACACTATCCACCTTGGCAGGACAACGGCTATTCCACCTTTTGAAATTACATGTCCTAGGAAACTTACTTCTTCTAACCAAAATTCACACTTAACAACTTGGCAAATAATTGTTTTCTCCTTAAGGGTTTGCAAAACTATTCTTAAATGTTCGCCATGCTCCTCCTTAGTCTTAGAGTACACTAAGATGTCATCTATAAACACAACCACAAATGAGTCTAGGTAAGGATGAAAGATCCGTTCATATAATCCATAAACATTGCTGGTGCATTAGTCACACCAAAAGGCATAACCAAATACTCATAATGGCCATAACGGGTTCTAAAGGCGTTTTTGGGATATCAGAAGACTTCACTCGAATCTGATGGTAACCTGATCTCAGATCAATCTTACTAAACACACATGATCCTCTCAATTGATCCATAAGGTCATCTATCCTAGGTAGCGGATCTACTTATTCTTAATTGTCACTTTATTAAGTCGACGGTAATCCACACATAACCTCATAGAGCCATCCTTCTTCATTAACCAACAACACAGGTGCACCCCATGGTGAAACACTAGGTCTAATAAATTGTTTATCTAAAGCTCTTCCAACTGCTTCTTAAGCTCAGACAATTCTAAGGGAGACATTCTATATGGTGCCAATGGATATGGGTCCAATACCTGGTACAAGGTCAATGCTAAACTCGATCTCGCGCTCTGGTGGTAAACTAGTGACATCCTCAGGAATTCACACACAATAGGAACATCTCGTATTACCAATTTTTCTTCAAATTCCAATGAGGCTAGGATCATGTATAACTGGCATCTTCTTTCAGAGTGCCTTCACTGGTTGGTGGATTATTGATAGGCTTATCCCTCTCTTCTGACTCCATGAATTCAATGGTTTTACTTAAAAAATCTACGCGGACACGGTTGGCAGATAGCCAATCCATACCAAGAATCACATCAACCAGACGCAAAGGTAAACACACTAAGTCAACTCGGAAGTCCCTTCCATAGACATGGATAGAAATGTCAAAGACAACACTAGAGGTATCAACAGAATCACTAGTTGGGGTATTCACAATCAAATCATATCGTAAACGAGATACAGGTAGTCCTAAACGTCTAACACAGTCAAAAGACACAAGGAATAAGTGGCACACAATCAAATAGTACAAATAAAGGAGTATCACTTATGAGACATGTACCTGGATCAAGTTGTCTTTCTCAGACACTCCTACACCACTGAGGGCAAAGACTCTTCGATTGGATTTAGGTCGGCTAGCTTGGAACTCTGGTTTCAGTTTGTGGAGTCTTCCTTGGGTAGGGGCATGTGGTGCTAATGTGGCCTTGTTGCTGACAATTAAAACAAGTAATTCCAACATCTCTACATTCATATGCCATGTGACCCTGCTTACCACACATGTGACATCGGATTGGAGTAGCTGGATCACCATTACTACCATTGTGGTTGCGCGATACTTGACTCATGTTGTTATTATTTCTGTTACTAACTCCTCGTCATTGGGGTTTCCTCTACCACTCCCATAACTATAAATGTTTCATTTCCATTTCCGTTACCTACCTAGCTCTTTTCCAACTGAAAAACTGTATGGTTGGTAATTCGGACGACTTCCAGATTTACTAGGAGGAAAGGAGTAAGGTTTTCCTCTATATGATCATAGGCTCTTGTCTTCATGGTTCCACGTGTTTCGGTAATATGCCTTTCCAGCACGACTATCCTCACATAAATCCTACTCTATTTCACCAGGGTAGGAAAGTCACGGATCTCTTGCATTCCGACCTGTGTTCTTGATCTCTGGTCTGAGTCCCCATTTCAAAACTTGAGCACTTAGACTTTTCTCACTGCTTCTCCAACATAGAGTGGATAGTACCTGGATAATTTCCTCGAACTTGCAGCAATACTCCGCTACTGACATATTCCCTAATTCCAATTTAACAAAATTCCATCTCCTTTCTATTACGGATATCTTCAGGGAAATACTTAATTAGAAACATGTCTTGAATATAGCCCAAGTAATTGCAGTCCCTGCATTATCTAAACGTTGGCGTGCATTATCCACCAATGTTCAGCTTCCTCCGTCACATAAAGGTACCAAGATGCACTTTCTGACCTTCGGGGCATGCCACTCCTCTGAAAATTTTCTCAACTTCCTGCAACCACTTTTGAGCTCCATCAGGATTATAGTGACCTTCAACGATGGAGGGGTTAGCCTTTGGAATCGGTCATCACCATGAATCATTTTATTTCACATTTCCTTGGCCACCACCGTAGCTAGTAGCTTGAGCAACAGCTTTGAGCAGCAATCTGTGCAGTTTTGAGTAGCAGATTGCGCAGAGGCTTGTGCAGTAGCTTGAGATTCAGTCAAAGCTTGGAGAGCCTGCACTGTAACTCCTGCCATGGATCTAGAGCCTCAGCAATCGTAGCATCATTCCTTTCACCAGCCATCACTACCTACATCAATCAGATAGCCAATCGAATATAGTGAGACATTTAGGAAGTGAGGAACTTAACTTAGCTCTACAATACTAACCAATAATGACCATAACTACAAAATACATAACAGAGTACACAAGGAAACATAGCGAACACATAACACATTTACGGTTGATTGGACAAACCAGCTCTGATACCACAATGTGACACCCTAAACCCCAAATAAATTTTTTATTTATTTATAAAGAGTATCACGAATCATAAACATGTCACATAAATCCAAATTTTCATCAAACATAATGACATCGAAATCATAATATCAACAACATAATCCTTTGAAGTACACATACTTATGTTTCAAATGTATACAAATATAGTCCCCACCGATGTCACTATCAGAGCGGGAATTCCCAAAATTAAATTATACTCAAAATAACATCAATACAATGCGTATAAATAGAGTCTTCAGGAACACGATGACTCCCGCCTCTCCCAATGGTACTAGTCATCACCTGTAACTTACAACTCGTCTGCGTCCATCGCAAACGCCAAACACAAACAACGAGGGGTGAGTATCGAAATTATGTAGCAGTATAAAATACACGAGGGAAACACGCAAACAATCAAATTATCACAATCTCAAAACAGTCAAGTGTATAATATCAACGACTTATCAAATTCATTCATAATAAGACAATCAAAATAATGAAATGCTATGCATGTCCTATACTCTATACTTCATCATTTGGTACCATTCTACTCTGAAGTACTTGGTTAGGAGGCCTGATACTATGCCACTACAAGAGTGGACGGACAATCATGAATGGCCAAGTCATCATAGATCCCCTCAACTCAACCCGAGACACATATACGCGACATCGGGTACTCTTGTGTTGCACGGTAGTTCCCGACCTTAGGGAATAACCACTAATCCACTTAGGAATTCCCCACTAGGTGTACCCCCAAGTCTATCAGTTCTTACCTTACAGTCGAGTGTAGCCCTCCATGATGCGCTCATTCAGTTGTACTTCCCGAATCACTAGGTTTGTCAGACCCTCCCTATATGATGACAAAACAATCCTAAACTCCAAAATCTACAACACCTATCTCAGACTTACTCGATCATCACTACTCACTAAGTTTCAGTTTGACTTCACAATATTCATCATTATATATATTTATCAGTGAATCACAATAAATCACAAATATTTGGTTACACTACTCACAATACACAATCCAATTTCATCAATCACATAATAAGGAATTCAATCGGTGACACATTCTAGTAATATCACAAATTTCAATCAAGCAACAAAACATTCAAGTTCATATCATTCATACATTAACAATCAACATAAGATTTCATACAAATCAAACAACATGCAATCTTAATATAAATAATTCACGACATTCTACAATTGCAAAATTATATTTTTAGTCCTCACTATTACCATTCACATCTTATCAATTAATTATTATTACTCAATAGGGCTCAACTGTACGTAGTAAGCCCCGATGAACTTTGGAATTTCAGATTCCCGTTCATCTCACGTTATTTTATACTCATAAGATCGAACCTCATCCCACCCCTTACCTCAACTGAAGACTGCGTCCAATGAATCTGATCTGCTAACGTCGTGTCTTTGTCGGTCGTCGTCTCTAATAGTCCGCGAGAGAATTATAGCACACAACCACCAATACAAATAAATACTTACGATAAATAACAAATGAATAAATAATATATAAATAAATAAAGAAATAATTAATTAATAAATAAGTAAATTAATAAAAAATAATAAAATAAGTAAAATAATAGATAAATTACGTAAATGAATAAATAAATATAAAATAAATAATAAATAAATACGTAATGAATAAATAAATGATAAAGTAAATAATAAATAAATAGATAAGTATGGAATAGTAGAATAATAAAATAATAAATTAAGTAAATGATGAATAAATACTAAATAGATAAATAATAAGTAAATGAATAAATAAATAATAAAATAAAATAAATAAGTAGTAAATGAATAAATAATTAAATAAATTATAAATAAGTGATTAATATAAATAAATAAGTAAATGAAATAAATAATAAATAAATAAATAATAAATAAATACGTAATGAATAATAAATATAAAATAAACAATAAATAAATAGATAAGGTAGTTTGGATAGTAGAATAATAAATACAATAAATAAGTAATGAATGAATAAATACTTAAAATAGATAAATAAATAAGTAAATGATAAATAAATAATAAAATAAATAATAAGTAAGTAATGAATAAATAATTAAATAAATAATAAATAGTGATAAATAAATAAATAGTAAATAAATAATTATCTAAAAAAAATAATTTGCCTACTGTTGTTCTACAACTCACAGAAAGATGTAATAAACAAATGAGAATGTGAGGAAAACAACTAAAGCAGGAGAGGATAGAGAAACTGCTACCGATGCGATATACACATTGCATTTTTGGCAATTCTGATGTGCATGTACCATTATTTGGGTTCTTTATAAAAATAGATAATATATGCTATTCAAATTTCTAGGAGGAGTAATGAACTTTTAAACTGATCAGCAGACATTTATTCAATTTAAACACAACAGAGATATAAACCTTGTTTCTCACACTGAATGTTACGACCCTACGAATGATTAGTGAAACAAATTAAAATTGATGAAGTATCATATCACTATTGTCTGGAGGAGAAGAGGCAAATTCACACGACAACTTTTTAGTTTATATTACATGATATTAACCATTACGAAGATGTATGAGACTATGATGTAATAAGAAGTTACAACAATGCACCTAATTGTTGTTTGCTATCGCCACTAAATTGTGAAAACATTGCTTTCAGAATATAGTTCGAATGGAAGATAATTGTTATAATAGTAAAGGGAATGTTCAGATTAGCACTAAAAAATTCTTGCCCTTCACTACTACATACTTTGATCAATGTACATAGAGGAAGAATACCTTATGTTTTGGCGATGATGCAAGGCGGCTTGTGATCAAGG
>PGWS01024162.1:0-12049 GCA_002896235.1 Cicer reticulatum | reverse complement strand
CTAAAAGAAGTTTCATCCTCGGACTTAAAGTAAGAGATAAACCACACATGCCTTGCCTCAAACTCATCTCATACTGAGATGAATCGGCGTTCGTATGCTACGCGAATGGGTTATACATCTATCCCATTCGTATAGGATGCTAATAAAGTTACACACTATAAAAGCGGTAGCGACGCGCCCGTTCCATTCAACATTATTTGTCTACTATCAACAAGAGATTAAAGTGATCACTGTTTCTCAATTTGTTAATAATAAGCACCACCCCTGATGGTGGCTTAGACTATCTTAAATATCGAACTGTAATAGCAACTCTTCGCTTGACTGCACTTAAGGTTATTCTTAATGCACATAGCGGTCAACCAATCTTCTCAACGTCCATACTGAGTTTCCCTATTTACTATAACTTGATCCTATCGAAGAATACAATCGCCCATAACTTATGTCACATTAGCCTCATATACGTCCACTTGGTACGATACATCCATAGGTATCAAATGAAAACAGTAAGTATGACACTGAACATACGTGAGCACAAAACCATAGCATTACCACCAAAAACTCCCTAATTTCTCCATGCCCACAAAATCCTTGATTTCTTAGTCGCAGAACTACATCACACCAAGTGTCCTATCAAAATATCAGGTTTAATTATAACTTTAAAATTACATCCCAACATGCCGTTGGTGATCAAAGTTTCCTCAGATATGTTCGACAACATGCTAGACTATACCACCTACAACACACAAACTTACTTCAAGTTTAGGTGTTTCGTTCAAGAATCACGTCTCTAACAAAATCCAACTTGAATTTCATTCATGATTAAGACCTACATTTGTCTCATGCCTTAACACCTCATCACGCTTCACTAATCGATTTCCTAACACGCAATTCTGGACAAACTCGAAAATAATTTTCTACATCTACTACCACATTCATTCTGATACTTCTCATTTCTGTCACGTCCTTATTGCCAGCTGATGAAGATCTTTTTCATATACAGATCAACATATTGTATCACTCCATCACTTGTCCATTTCACAAACCTTAAATTTCTACTCGCGAACCTGAATAACATCTTTATATAGGTGATTTCAATAAATCAGCCTTACAGCTAGCTCCTAAACTTTTCCATTTCCGCTTGCTCAATTCTCACCTCCCTACCAAATAAACATTAACTCTGTGATCGACAAACATAATAGAAACCCATATTTGACAATCGTTTACTCAAGTAGTGCTTTGGTATCATTAACATACCTTTATAATAAACAATGTCTGAATTACAGGTAGATAATTCCTTTAATGAATCTTAATTGACATAGAGCTACATCTCTATGTGCTGCTCCAACAGCTTTCTTGGCACACTTTTTCTAAAAATTTAGTTCACGATCTCGCCTGGATGCTTATGCCTTATCAACCTTCATCGAGATGCCCACTAAAGAATCAAACATCGAAGTCCTAAAGACTATTCTCAAATGTTTCTCCCATCAAGCATTTCTTATGGAGTTAATAGCTAAATCACATCCTCATAACTTGCAATAATAGTATCTTAAAGACCCACCATTTGTCATCGTCCATTTTGGTCACTAAATTACTGATTTTAAATTAACTGCTCGACTTCCCAAGACCAACATCTAAATCAAAATCATTTGTTACATTTCTATTTTTCATTTTATCATTAAATAAAATTCTAAATTTTGATCCACGAATCTCCAAATACTCATCACACCGCTAATTTCATCCATTTCATCTTAAGATACAATCAAGGTCTTATTCTCATTGACTCTAATCGTCTAGTATCTCACTAATTAAAAAACTCTTCTAATCATAACACAACATTTTTAGCTAGATCTTCAAACCTCTCATCCCCAAACCTGAACTATTAATCCCTTTGCCTACCTTAAACTACCTCAATTATACCAAGTTTAAAGCGTCACTTGGTCTCCATCCACATTGTGGATGTTTTTAAATCATGACTATTTAAGATGCACCATCATTAGGTCTCAAATCAAATCTCGAATAATCCCTCGATCCTATCAAATATTACATTCTCGTCTAGTTATCTACCATCCTTAATAGACCTCAAAGCTTACATTGGTTACAATCTCCTAAGTATTTCTCATACTCTATAGTCCACTGTCACTTAATAGTAACATGCGGTTCAATACATCAAGGCTGAACTCCTTGTGTTAATCCAGACTTTCACCCAAAGTTCAACTTTACGCATCTATAGTTTCATCTAAATCTCACTATCCATACTTACCATTCGAATCCACACCAGAGATTTAATCACTTATCAGTATATATATTCTTCCTCCTATACTCGTCAGAGATTCATATACTAGTAATCTGAGTCGCGAATCTAGTTTTAACTCAAATGCTCAAAGACTTAACCCTCAAGGTATCGACTCATTCCTCAAAGTGTATTTCATCTAACCAAGGTAGTAATTACCCCTAACCTGCAGTGCCCCTAACTTCCAATACAAGTCTCTTTTGTTGACACCTAGACCCAAGTTATTCAAATGGAATCCTGTCTTCTCAATAACTCATGTGTTCACCCCCTTTGTAGTTATCAAACTTCATCCAGTCTCATTTTGAATCTGCCAGCGCAGAACATCGAATTTCTTCTTAAAAAGCTCTACACTTAGATCTTTACATTAAATCGCCTATTGGTTCTAACTTTAATCCATCGATACCCAACATCTCGAGTTACCATCAACAACATAACCTTTGTGTCCTTTGGAACTCACTTCATAAATCCCATGTCGTCATGATTCGCCTTCAAACCCTCCCAGACAATATAACATTTCGAGACTTTTACTTCTTTAATCAACTGATCAGCTTTTTCTGGCTCTCCTCACCTTGAACGTCTGCGATCTTGTAACGACGAAAACTTACAATCCCCTTTGACTCGGCAGCACGAATACTCTTTCCTCTTCTCCAGATCCCGCAGAGTCTTTGCAGCAGTTTGTGCAGCAACAAAAACAACCATGTTATTGATAGCTTCACCCATTTGATCATCCCCATTGACGTTCACTCTTGCAACGTCATCCCTTCTTGGAGGCATTCTTTCCTTAAAACCAACATCAAGAAGAAATCTAAACACCCCTTAGAATAATTCCAAAAATAACTTTCGACTACATCAATACATAACAACTACACCTGACCTGACAACCCCGACAACTTAACCCGACGCATGATCAGATAACAACTCCTAACCTACAGGTTGACCTACAATCTAAACCAAAGCTCTGATACCACAATGTAACTCCCCGATTTTTAATAGTGCAGCTGTATTTTTTTAAAAAAAAACAAATAATAAAAATAACTCGTCGTAACCACCAAAATAAATATCTAAACTTTATAGATATTTCAAAAAAAACATCATTACACATCACTTATCAAATTACTTTTTCAAAAAAATATCTACTATCGTCGCAACTCAATTGACAGATGAGTTTCTCAGCAACAAGTGACTTTTAATAAAAAACTGTCGATATTAATTTTTCGTAACATAATTAATATATTTCTCGACAACTAATTTACATCGTGTCTGCAAATAATATATTAAATATATATCAATATAAACAAATATTAACTCTAATAAAACTATATTTTTAATATTAATTTCCCAACATATATTCAATTGGCTAACTGCCTTAAGCAAGTAAGACCAAAAATCCTGAACAATTGCATAAAATGAATTTGGGGCAGAAAATTTAGGGTCTACAACCATATCTCCAAACAAGATGAATAAAACTTTTTTCCTTCTGATGTGAATATTGTGCGGAAAAGTTTTTCTAGAACAATTAATAGGAAATTCTTTTGTTAGATATACATCCTCTTTAGCACAATACACCAATGCTAACATCAAATCTAACATATAAATGGCAAAGTGCACTTTGACCATCAAAGACCAGAATAATACTCAAAAGATTCTTCTCAATTTCAGCAACCACTCATGTAACTCAATTGAATGAAAACTACCTCGAAAAAGTGGTGGATTGTTTTTTCAAAATTCAAAAATTCCATCATGTGAGGTTTTATGATTGCTGCCGTTACTAGGAGTCCTAATCAAATGATGGAGAGTCTTTGTCTTATCTCCATGATCCAAATGAAGGCCAAGAGTTCTTTACGTGCATCATTTGTCCCACTTTCTTATACGTTCATGAAATATGCACACAATCAAGTTCAACAAAACTGAGACTGGTCAAGCCTAATATCCGACATAATAGTATGCAAAATTTGTGAATATAACAAGAACCACTTACAAGCCCCAAAGCAAATGAGGCTGAATCCTACTCCAGCTTCTCGAAGACAAAAAGGTTCCACCAAACCCCTATTTTTTCGTCTATTCCAAACAAAGAAAGAAGTCTTATGCATCAGCCAACACAAGAAAAAAAGTAAAACTCAGTCACAAATCTTTAAAGCCATCAAAATCAACAACCCCAACCTCCATATGAGGCGCTATGTTCACAAACCCATACAAGCGTAGAGGAACTCACTAAGATCCAGATCTACTACCTCCCCAAAATGAAGTATCCTCCTACTGAGGACTGTTCTGGAGGAAACTCATTTCAACGTCATGGACTGGATGGAGAAGAAACTTTATGTATCGTAAATCTTATGTCATGTCACCAATTCCACCTCCTAGAGCCCCTCAAGTTGCTAGAAGAAAGGGAACATCTCAAAATCTCAAACAGATACATTCATGGTGTTATCATAAATTCACTATAGTCCCATCTCAAAATCTTCAAATCTCAATGCACTATGTTCATCGATCTCTACTTTCCATGGTGTGATCCAACTTGTCCCCCCCCCCAAAACCTACAATGCACCTTAAATAAACTCTTACCGGCGTGGTTACTCGTGCTTTTTATTCCCTGATTCATTCCTAGAGAAAAATGATAACTCGTCTCAAGACAAAGGTGTAATACTCCAAGAACAGAAAGTCCAAGCTACATGCTATTCCAACAAGACCAACGTCGCCCAACTGAATTGACTCAAGAGGACATAAGCCAAACACAAAATATCAGAAAGAACTAAGGCTTCTAGAAGAAGATAAGAAAAGTATGTAAATAAATCTTTACAATTCACATCTTTTCAACAAACCGTAGCTCAGTGGTTGGCCTTCTTTGGAAGGGCTCAGGCTAACCACCTTAAAATTAATCACCATTGCTCATGGAGACCATCCTCTTAGCTCCAAGACCTACCTCCACCTGCAGATCTACCTTCTTTCATTACCTCATTCTCTTATGACGACTCCTCCCCATCAAAGTAGCTGAGAAGATCGTTACACTTTTTTTATGGGTTAACAAATTATAGGTAGAGAAAATTATGGGTTATAATAATTAAGAAAATCGGTTTACTCTCCATTAAAAGAAGTATATCTACATGGTCTCGTAAGCTAGAGGATAATAAAGTAGAGGATAAACCTTTAACCTATTTAAGTAAGAGATAGTTACAATATCATAGAAAAAGATGACTCCACATTAAATTAAAAAGATAAATTTGTACCTGAGGACACACAATAATGGAATAAACAAATCAAGAGGATCCAAGATAGAAGATGAACAAAAATCAAAAGGATGAACTCCTTGTGTCATTTTTTCTTTCTTACAAAGGGAAAATCCAAAATCAGTACCATAGTACGAAAAAGTGTGTACTTTGACAATAAAGGCAAGACACTACCGCTCTTGGAAAAGGAAAAAAGTCAAAAGTAGCAAGCATGTCCTAAACATATATGGAAAAATCAACCTCCTATATGAGGAGCGAAATGCAAACTCATCTCCTAGCTAAGCTTTAGCACTACTAAGGACAACTGAATGGTACTTCGGTAAATCAAATTTAAGACGATGAACATAATAAATCTCTACGATCACTTTATCACTTTTCTCATGGATGAAGCTCATAACACTCATATATAAAGGAAGATAACTCGTCACATCATTAAAATACCAGAATTCATATCATACAAAAGGATACAATAATCAAAGCTCCGTCAGAGCAATCTCATCCTATTTTTGCACATTCTATAAGTCATAATGAAATATATCTTTTAGTAGTTCATGCCTCTTCAGACAATTTACATAAGAGAAAGAATCATACTCTCAGCTACAAATCACAATTCTGTATATTCCAAGATTCTTGGATAAACTTGGTAACTCAGTTGTGTAATTCTAAAAGAAAAATAGTGTAAGCCTAGTGAAGGCTGGAAATAAACCATAAAGAAAAGATCCTTTAGATGACAAGTCATTCGAACTATAGTTGAAACTCACAAGTTTGTGAAGAACTGGACGTAACCCATTTTGGTGAATCAATATAAATTTAAGTGTGTCCTCTTTCACATGCTTAAATTTTTTTAAGTTTCTTATTTCATCTTCATTTAAATTACAATTCATATCCTTCTCATAGAGGATACTCTTTTAAAACAGTCAACTAGAATTTTTAAAAATAATAATATCTCTATTCAATCCTCTTCTAGTGATATTTTAGTTACTTCCATGCTTTCCATACTTGCTGCCTCAAAATCTAATTGCTTCTACACCTAGTAAGCACCAAAATCGAACTAGTTTTTTATTTTAATATAATTATTAAAAAGTTATCAACTTTGGCAAACAAAATTCACCCCCTTCCTGTGTTTGACTTCATTGGCTTCAGAGTGGATCTCACGGTTGAGCTTTACTGTGTTGAGAAAAAAATATTCAAAAGGGTTCAGTATGTCTGGATCAATTAATAAGTTATTGTAGGAAACTCAATAGACCCGCTCTGTTTGATGGAAAACATTTTGCGTATTGGAGGAAAGGCTAAGAGTTTTCTATATTTCACAAGATCATGACTTTGGACTATAGTGTGAGATAATTATATTTGCTCGGAAAAAATATTGATGGTATCGAAATTTCAAGAAAGAAGTTGAATGGTGATCAGAAGAAATGTACAGATGCATCATAAGTCCAAATATTCATTATAAATGCATCACTCAAGAGACTTTTGACAAGTGCACCCACAAGGAGACAACAAAAAATATTTATGATAGTCTGATTATGTCATGAAGGAAGCAAGAAACTCAAGAAGCAAAGGCCAACCTCCTAGTAAACAAGTATGAGTTGTTCAAGATGGAAAGAGATGAAGACATTGAAAAAATGTTTTCCCAGATTCTAGACTCTAGTATCAGTATTAAGTGGTACTACTGAAAAGAGTTTATACTACTACTAATCCACGTGAAGAAGAAACTAAGGAGTTCTGAAAAGCAAGTGGAGACCAAAGATCAATACCATTCAAGAAGCAAAGGATTTTGATACTCTTAAGCTCGAATAATTAATCAGCTCTCTTATATTCGCCTGAAGTTAAGCTTGCATAGGATGAGCCCAAGAAGAAGCAAGAAGCAACCAACCTTGGCTTTGAAATCCAAGTATAAGAAATTTTTGAAGGTAACAAACATAATCAGATGATGATGATTCATATGATCAAGAATAAAGACAAATGAAGAGGAACTGGCGTTTATATGCAGAAAGTTCAAAAAATGTGGCACAATAGAAAGAATAAATTTCTCCAAAGATATTCCAGGAAATCCAATAAAGCAAAATATGATAAATATAACAAGAAAATCATCATCTGCTATGGATGCAATGAGCCTAGACATATCGGGTCAAAATGTCTAAATAAGTAGAAAGGAAAACATAAGAGGAAATATTCAAGACCCAAGAAGAAGAGTCTGATGGCTACATGGGATGATTATGATGAATCATCTAAGGATGAAGAACACACATATTTGGCTCTAATGGTTCATACCAACTCTGCCTTTTGATCCAACACAGTTTATGACTCTGGAAGTGAATTAAAAGATGAAGAAATGAAGGTACTTTCTGACTTTCCTCGATCTGATTTAGTAACTGCTATAAATGATTTTTTTCAATAAGAAACACAAATTGTCTTTAAAACTAAAAAACCCTTAGGAAAGAAAATAAAACTCTAACTGAAAAAATTTATGTTTTAAAGAATCAAAGTAAAAAATTTAAAACATAAAATGAAACATTGAAAATTGATATTATTGAACATAAGACATATTATACAACTCTGAAAACTAATATTACTGACTTAAATCATAAAATGCAAATATGAAAACTGATATTGCAGAACTTAAGGTTGGAAATCTAACTCTTAAGGTTGGAAATCTACTCTTAAAGTTGATATCACATGTAACTCTGATAAACATGAAGAAGTATTTCAAGATTTACGATGTTATTAGGAATGGCAAAAGAGGAATAGGATTTCAAGAAAAAGTAATTGAATCTAAGTTTGTTCCTTTTGATGATTTATGTACTATTTTCTATAAGAAAGGTCACACTAAAATATCTTGTCCTATGCTAACCACATGGAAAGACAAGAAATCTTTAAGAACTAATAAACAAGAACCATACCAGGACCTAACCAGATTTGGGTACCAAAGGATAAAATTGTTTCTGTTGCAGATTTTCTAAGAAACCAAATTGAAACACCAATCATGGTGCCTAGTCAATGGATACTTGCAATTATCATGAAGGAATAAAAAGGTCTATGTTCCAAGACTATAAAAAATAGAAGCCAATTGACTCTAGTGGAAGAAGGATTGGTCAGCACAATACTATCACAACCAGAACCATATGATGAACCAGAAATATAAAAAAATGGAGTATACGCAACATAATCCAAACTGGTAGAGAAATCCACATATCAACAGAATTAGAACTACCAGAAGAATCAGAATTACGATCAGTTCCAAAATTACCAAATGAACTTGATACATCAGGAGAAATAGAAGTGTCAGCTTTAACACTCAGAATCAGGAACTTATAAACCTTGATGAGAATTCTCATCCCTTCATCCAAACTCTCTTAATAGAGAGAATATGAAAAGTTCATAATCTGAAAAACCAAAAAAGGGAAGAAATAAACAAGAGTTTTTACAGTAAACTCAACATGTTGACATATAGTTTACATAATTTATGAAATTTAATTATTATCTGATTTATCATACGTTGTATGACAAATAACTTACCCTTAAAAGGTCAAACACAAGTTGAGGATACTATAAGTTTACCAGAACCAAATGAAGCAGATGCAAACAAACCAGAAGATGAAGATCTTTAGAGGATGAATTATGATCAAGTTAAAATAGTTAAGATAAGTCAGAAGGAAAATCTTTATTGGAAAATATACTTCATCTCATTTCATCTGGAAAGTGCAGTGATCCTTTGAGGGTAAGATCATTATCAAAAGATAACCATTTGTTTTGCTCATTGTCATCAATTAAGCCTACCACTATTGATGAAGCATTGCAAATGATGGAGGGCTTCAGCAATGCAAGGAAGAGTTAAATGAATTTAAAAGGGTGATGGTTGTGATCTAGTAACCTAGACCAAATAAGAACATTATTGGGACATATGGCAAGTGAAAACAAGCTCAAATGAAAAAGGTGAAAGTGTACTAGAAACAAGGCAAGCCTTTGTTGCACATCGGCTCATTTAACATAGAGCGGCATTGATACACTGAGACATTTACTCTAGTGGCCAGGTTATAAGTTATTTGTATCCTACTTTCTTTTGCTGCAAATACAAACATTACATTATTTCAAATGGAAGTTAAACAACATAAATATCTATGTCAAACAACCCACAGGTTTGGAAAGTTCTGAATTTCAAAATCATGTTTTTAAAGTTAGGAAATATATATGTATATTCTAAAACAAGCACCTAGGGCATGCTTTGATTAACTTATTAACTTCTTTCTTAAAAATAACTTTGAGAGGAGGACAAGTACAAAATAAACTTTTTAGAAAATTAATAGGAAATGACATTATTATTATTCAAATTTATGTTGATGACATTATTTTTGGATCTATTAATGACACTCTTTGCCAAAAAAAATTCTAAATTAATCCAGCTTGAATTTCATATAAGTATGAAGAGAGAACTTAAGTTCTTGTTAGAGATACAAATTCAAAAAAATCAACAAGGTATATACAAATTAGAAAAAGGTGATTCAAACGAAAAAGATGACAAATTAATTAATAAAGATTCCTAGAATCCAACATTTCCATCTATTATGATAACACTTCGACATTTGTCGCAAAAACCCCTATCTTAACATTCTAGAGCTAAACGCATAAAAGATCAAAACCATTTCATTATGTACTTTGTTCAAAAAGGGGTACTATAACATTCATTTGTAAGCACTGACGTTCAATCGGCAAGACATATGTCACCAAACCACAAACTTGAAGTAGGTTTGACTTTACTTCAAGCAAAACCTAAACCTACCTTCATAACTGACTGACTGTTTATGATAACTATCAGTAGTTAGTTTAGAATATCAGTATTTATATTTTCTTGTGAATATGTTGTCATCATGTTATTCAACAACAACAAAAAAAAAGAGGAATTAAAAAAGAGAAAAAAAATGATAAAATCAAATCAAAAAATGGAGAGAAAGATATTTGATAAAGTGCGGAGAGAATGATACTTAGACTTAGGTGGAACCCCAAGATAGATGGAGTCAAAGAAATACATAGAAAATTTGTTATAAAAAATACAAGTTTTGTCATCATCAAAAAGTGGAAGAGTTTTGGAAACAAGTTCATTTTATACTTAGAGTTTTTATGATAATAAAATTATTTTATGAGAACAATATATTTGCCTTCAAAAAGTATGAAAGAAGACATGGTAAAAATTTATAGAAGATTTGAAGAAGGTTTAAGCAAGATTTATCTATAACAAAATATTAACATAATCAATTTAAAAAATTTAAAAACACAATCTGAACAAAATACTTTTTCAAAATGGCGGTTGAAAATATCCTTTAATGAAAAATAATAGTAAACGAAAGTACTATTTTGATGGTAGCACTTTAATTTCATGGATGTTTTTTCTATTTTAAAAATATTAAAAAAGAAAAGATCGACCATTACAATTTTTAAAATTAAATTGATTATTTTCTCAATTTTAAATTAAGTTAAATATCCTTACGTAACAACAATGATCTGACATATCTATACTTTATCAAAATTAACTTCTTTATAAAATTATTTTTGAATATATTTAGTCCTTAACTGATCAATATGAAATTTGTCTATGATGATGTAATCACAAATTATATATATGTCTGAATTTGTTTATAGTATTTAATATGATTTTTAATTTTATTATTTACATAGGGCGGAAAAATTGAATCCCTTAAAATGGTGGGAAGGGGATTGGATTTTCAAAGTCAATGGAATTTTTGTATATGGCAAAACCTCTTACAATTAATAATTTTGTATAATTACGAATTCAATATAAAATTTAAGAACCAAACTAAATTCCAAACTATCCTTTAAATAAGCCATCTGATAACTATATTGTCATCTTAATTGATTAATGTTGCGAAACTATTTGATTAATAAAGTTTTCATATAAATTAGTTGATTATTTTTATTTTTAATTGATTAGCACATTATATTAAGTCAAGCTTCTTATTTGCTCACTAACCTAAAGATAATTGTTTTTGTTTGTGCCTAAAAAAAACTTCAATAAATAATTCAGTTATGAAATTAACATTTCTATGGTTCAACATAAAATATTTGTTATATATATTTAATGATATAATATTATATATATTATATATATATATATAGGAGTTTATCCGGTAAAAACTAATAGTTATTATGATAAATGAGAACTATTAATAATAATCATTGGATTTAATTAACGCATAAGATTAAATTATCCACTAAAGATGTTATATGATTATATCATCATCCAATAACTCTTGGATACTATATGCTTTAATTTTTCTAAGTTTATTTTCTTTCTATTTGTGTGTTATAATTTTCTAAATTTATATGTTAAAATTAATTTGTATATTTTAATTATTATCATTATTATTTACTTGAATCGATATTCAAAAATTAAAAAGTGAAAATAGAAAGAAAATTGGGTATATAGAAGGGTCACGAGAAAATTTTCTTTATTGAAATTTCCTTATTTTATTATATACAATAAGGGATTGGAATAGGCCAAGTCAGACCAGGCTTTGAA
>PGWS01024160.1:0-13537 GCA_002896235.1 Cicer reticulatum | reverse complement strand
AGTTTGTGAAATAAGAGCACTAATATTAAAGGATTAATATTTTAATTCATTTGGGTCTTAAACAAGTTTATTCTCATCTATTTTGGTTCTTAGGCAATCTAGTTTGTCCAATAAGTGCGTAATTCTCATTGGAATAAGATTTGTATCACTGGAGTTTTTACAAGCTTAATTCTATTCCATTTTGTTTCTTAGTCAATGTCGTTTGTACAATAAGAGTACTAGTTTCAATGGATTAAGATTTTAGGTTATTTTGGTCTTTACGAGGTTTACTCTAGTCCATTTTTTTTCTCAGTCAATGTAGATCGTATAATAAGTGCAAAAGTTTCAATTGATTAAGATTTTAGGTTATTTTGGTCTTTAATAGGTTTATTCTAGTCCATTTTGGTTATTAGTCAGTGTAAATCGTCCAATAAGTACACTAGTTTCAATGGATTAAGATTTTACGTCATTTTGGTCATCACTAGTTTTATTCTAGTCCATTTTGGTCTTTGATGAGTTTATTCTAGTCCAATATGGTACTAAGTCTATGTAGTTTGCCTAGTAAGTGCATCAGTCTTATTTGAATAAGATTGTTGTCACTTTGGTCTTTACATGCCTTATTCTAATCCATTTTGGTTCTTAGTTAGTGTAAATCGTCTAATAAGTGCACTAGTTTCAAAGGATTAAGATTTTAGATCATTTTCGTCCTTACGAGGTTAACTCTAGTCAATTTTGGTTCTTAATCAATGTAGTTTGTCTATAAGGGCACTAGTTTCAATGGATTAAGATTTTCAGTCGCTTTGGTGTTTAATAGGTTTATTCTAGTACATTTTGTTTCTTAGTCAATGTAGTTCATCCAACAAGTGAACTAGTTTCAATGGACTTAGATTTCACGTGGTTTTAGTTTTTCATTAGTTTATTCTAGTCCAATTTGGTACTTAGTCAATGTAGTTCGCCAAATAAGTGCACAAGTTTCAATTGATTAATATTTTATGTCAGTTTGGTCTTTAATAACTTTATTCTAATCCATTTTGGTTCTAAGGCAATGTTTTTCGTCCAATAAGTGCATAAGTCTCAATTTATTAAGACTTTTGGTAATTTTTGTCCATAATTGATTTATTATAATCTATTTTATTTCTTAGGGAATGTATTTTGTCCACATAAGCTGCCTATAATCGCCATTAATGACAATTAAGTAGACTTTATAGTTACAAATGTTTTGGTCATCTTAAATAGGTTCAACTTTAATGCCAGTTTTCGGTCTCTAGACATATGTGTGTTCAGAGCTTTCCAATCAAGTGGCATAATGTTGCTATTTAGATTTAAGTAGTGTGTATGCTATTTTGAATGCATTATAATAGTATATTAAATAGTCCATGTCTTTTGTTGCTTAATCAATCTCATAGTTTAACTCGAAAAAGTTGTCCTAAGTTCTCTCTTGAATTATTTTATTTGGATATTTTTCTATCTTTAAAAGGTGCATATTCTAAGTCCATTTTAGTCTTAGTTTATGTAGTTTACGACGTTCCAATGTAAGTTCAATAAACCTTCAAATGAATTATTTGAAAGTGAATTTTTAGGTGCAAGCTTTTTTGTAATTTATCTAAGTTTTAATTACGAGTCATATTTTCGTTCTTATCACTGCTAGTTCGTCTAATTATTTGTGCATAAACTTAATGGATTTAGATTTTCAAGTTTAATTTTGGTCTTAATACAGGTTTATGTGCTACCGTCCATTTTGGTACTATAGTAAATTTAGTTCGTCTAATAAGTGCATAAGTCTCATTGGATTAAGATTTGTGTCATTTTCTTCTTTACAAGATTTATTCTAGTCAAGTTTTTTTTCTTAGTAAATGTAGTTCGTCTAATAAGTACACTAGTTTCTATGGTTTAGGATTTGAGGTTATCTTGGTCTTTAATTGGTTTATTATAGTCCTTTTTAGTTCTTAGACAATTTACTTTGTGTAATTAGTGCATCGGCCTTATTGGAATAAGATTTTTATCACTTTGGTCTTTACAAGCTTTATTCTAGTCCGCTTTGGTTCTTAGTTAGTGTAACTCGTCCTATAAGTGCACTAGTTTCAAATGATTAAGATTTTTGGTCATTTTGGCGTTTAATAAGTTTATTCTTGTACATTTTGTTTCTTAGTGAATGTAGTTCGTCCAATAAGTGCACTTGTTTCAATGGATTAAGATTTTAGGTCATTTTGATTGTTACTAGGTTTATTCTAGTCCATTTTTGTTCATAGCCAATGTAGTTCGTCTAATAAGTACATTAGTTTCAATGAATTAAAATTTCACGGGGTTTTAGTCTTTCATAAGTTTTTTCTAGTTAAATTTGGTACTTAGTCAATTTAGTTCGCCAAATAAGTGCACAAGTTTCAATTGACTAATATTTTATGTCAGTTTGGTCTCTTATAGGTTTATTCTAATCCATTTTGGTTCTTAGGCAATGTTTTTCGTCCAATAAGTGCATAAGTCTCAACTTTCTTAAGATTTTAGTTCATTTTTGTCAATAATAGGTTTATTTTAATCCGCTTTAGTTCTTAGGCAATATTTTTTGTCCAATAAGTACATAAGTCTCGATTTATTAAGATTTAAGGTCATTTTTGTCAATAAAAGGTTTACCCTAATCCATTTTAGTTCATAGGAAATCTAGTTCGTCCAATAAGTATATAAGTCTCAACGGATTAAGATTTTTGATCATTTTGGTCTTTAATAGGTTCATTCTAATCCATTTTGGTTCTTAATCAATGTAGTTCGTCTAATAAGTTCTTTTGTTGCAAATGATTAAGATTTTTGGTCATTTTTGTCTTTACAAGGTTTATTATAGTCCATAGTTGTTCTTAAGTAATGTGGTTCGCCCAAATAGTGCATCAGTCTAATTGGATTATAGTCCATATTAATTCTAAGTCAATATAGTTCGTCCAGCAAGATCATAAATTGTCAACGTATTAAGATTTTAGGTCCATTTTGTTTTTACTATGTTTATTCGAGTCCATTAAGTACATTAATCTCAAAGGATTAAGATTTTTGGTTTATTTTGGTCTCTAATAGGTTTATTGTAGTCGATAAGTCTAATTGGATTAAGATTTTTGTCATTTTTAGTTCTTTACAAGGTTTATTCTAGTCCATTTTTAGTTCTTGATCGATGTAGTTTCGTCTAATAAGTATACTAGTCTCAATGGTTTATAATTTTAAGTTATCTTGGTCTTGAATAGGTTTATTCTAGTCCATCCTGGTTCTTAGTCAATTTAGTTCTACCAATAAGTGCATGAGTCTCAATGGATAAAGATTTTAGTTAATTTTCGTCGTTAGAAGTTTATTCTAGTCCATTTTGGTTCTTAGTCATTGTAGTTTGTGTAATAAGAGCACTAATATTAAAGGACTACCATTTTAATTCATTTTGGTCTTTACAAGCTTAATTCTAATCCATTTCGGTTCTTAATCAGTGTAGTTCATCCAATAAGTGCACTAGTTTCAAAGAATGAAGATTTTAGGTCATTTTCGTCTTTATGAGGTTTACTCTAGTCAATTTTGGTTCTTAGTCAATGTAGTTCGTCTCATAAGGGCACTAGGTTCAATGGTTTAAGATTTTAGGTTATCTTGGTCTTTAATAAGTGTATTCTAGTTCATTTTGATTCTTTACGGAGTTTTCTCTAGTCCAATTTGGTTCTTAGTCAATGTAAATCTTCTAATAAGGGTACTAATTTCAATTGATTAAGATTTTAGATCATTTTGGTCTTTAATAGGATTATTCTAGTCCATTTTGATTCTTAGTGAGTGTAAATTGTCCAATAAGTGCACTAGTTTCAATGGATTGAGATTTTATGACATTTTGGTTGTTACTAGGTTTATTTTAGTCCATTTTGGTTCTTAATCAATGCAGTTCGTCTAATAAAAGCCCTAGTATTAAAGAATTATGATTTTAATTCATTTTGGTTTTTAATAGGTTTATTCTAATACATTTTGGTTCTAAGGCAATGTAGTTTGTCCATTAAGTGCATCAATCTTATTAGAATAGTACTTTTGTCGTTGTGGTCTTTACAAGCTTTATTCTAGTTTTTTTTGGTTCTTAGTCAGTGTAAGTCGTCCAATAAGTGCACTTGTTTTAAAGGATTAAGATTTTAGATAATTTTCATCTTTACGATTTTAACACTAGTCTATTTTCGTTCTTAATCAATGTAGTTTGTCTAATAAGAGCACTAGTTTCAATGGATTTAGATATTAAATTATTTTGGTGATTAATTGGTTTATTCTAGTACATTTTGTTTCTTAGTGAAAGTAGTTTCTTCAATAAGTGCACTAGTTACAATGGATTAAAATTTTAGGTCATTTTGGTCATTACTAGGTTAGTTCCAGCCCATTTTGGTTTTTTTTTCCAATGTAGTTCGTTTCATAAGTGCACTAGTTTCAAAGGATTAAGGTTTCAGGTAGTTTTGGTATTTAATAAGTATATTCTAGTCCAATTTGGTACTTAGTCAATGTAGTTCGTCTAATAAGTGCACTAGTTTCAATGGACTAATATTTTAGGTCATTTTGGTCTTTAACAGGTTTTTCAAATCTGTATTGGTTTTAAGGCAATGTTTTTTTGTCCAATAAGTGCATAAGTATCAATTTATTAAGATTTTGTCATTTTTACCAATAGTAGGTCTACTATAATCCATTATAGTTCTTAAGCAATGTAGTTTGTCCAATAAGTGCATAAGACTCTATGGATTAAGATTTTAGGTCATTTTGGTCTTTAATAGGTTCATTCCAATCCATTTTTCTTCCTAGCCAATGTAGTTGGTCCAATAGGTGCATATGTCCTAATTGATTAAGATATTTTTTTTATTTTGGTCTTCGCAAGGTTTATTATAGTCCATTTTTGTTTTAAGCAATGTAGTTCGTCAAAATGTGCACAAGTCTCATTGGATTACTTTTTTTGATACTTTTGTCTTTACAAGGTTTATTCTAGTTCGTTGTAGTTCTTAGATAATGTAGTTCGTCCAATATGTTCATAAACCTCAATGCATTAAGATTTTAGGTCATTTTTGTCTTAAATATCTTTATTTTAGTCCATTTTTGTTCTAAGTTGGTGTAGTTCGTCTAATAAGTGCATAAGTCACATTAGATTAAGATTTTAGGTCATTTTGGTCTTTAATAGGTTTCGATTATTCATTTTAGTTCTTAGTCAATTTAGTTCGTTCACTAAGGGCATAAGTCTCGTTAGATTAAGATTTTTATCATTTTGTTCTTTACAAGGTTTATTCTACTCCACTTTTGGTTCTTAGTCAATGTAGATCGTCCAATAAGTTCACTACTTTCAATTGATTAAGATTTTACATCATTTTTGTCCTTACTAAGGTTATTCAAGATCATTTCGGTTCTTAGTCAATATAGTTCATCTAATAAGGGCACTAGTTTTAATTGATTAAGATTTTAGATCATTTTGGTTAATAATAAGTTTATTCTAGGGCATTTTGTTTCTTAGGTCATTTTGGTCGTTACCAGGTTTATTCTAGTCCATTTCGTTTCTTAGTTAAATTTTTTTGTCTAATATATGCACTAGTTTAATTGGATTAAGATTTAAGGTGGTTTTGGTCTTTAATACGTTTATTCAAGTCAAATTTGGTAATTAATCAATGTAGTTCATCTCATAAGTGCACTAGTTTCAATGGACAAATATTTTAAATCATTTTGGTCTTTGATAGGTTTATTCTAATCCATTTTTGTTTTTAGACAATGTTTTTCGTCCAATGAATACATAAATCTAAATTTAATAAGATTTTAGGTCATTTTTGTCAATAATAGGTTTATTCTAATCCATTTTGGTTTATAAGCAATGTAGTTCATCCAATAAGTGCTTAAGTCTAATTGGATTATGATGTAAGGTCATTTTAGTCTTTCGTAGGATCATTCTAACTCATTTTTTTCTTAGCCAATGTAGTTCGTCCATTAAGTGATATGTCGCAATTGATTAAGATTCTTGGTCATTTTGGTCCTTACAAAGTTTATTATAGTCCATTTTTCTTCTTAAGCAATGTAGTTCTTCCAAAAAGTGCATAAGTCTCATTGGATTAAAATTTATGATATTTTTGGCTTTACAAGGTTTATTCTAGTCCATTTTAGTTCTTAGTCACTGTAGTTCATCCTATAAATTCATAAATCTCATTGATTTTAGGACATTTTTGTATCGAGTCCATATTTGTTCTTAGTTGGTGTACTTTGTGTAATGAGTGCATAAATCTCAATTGATTAAGATTTTAGGTCATTTTTGGTCTTGTAATTGGTTTATTGTAGTCCACTTTGGTTCTTAGTCAATTTAGTTCGTGCAAAATAAGTAATAAGTCTCATTTCGATACAAATTTTTGTGAATGGGTTTCTTATACAAGTTTTAATTCTAGTCCATTTATTATCTTAGTCAATTTGTTCATGTAATAGTGCAACTAGTTTAACGGTTTAAGAATTTTAGGTTATTTTGGTCTTTAATAGGTATTACTTCTAGTCATTGTGTCTCTTAGTCCAACGTAGTTCGTCCAATAAGTTAAGTCTCCCAGTAAGAAAATTTTAGGTCATTTTAAGTATTTTACAAAGGTTTATTCTTGTCCATTTGATCTGGTTAATGTAGTTAGTGTAATAAGAGCACTAGTATTAAGGATTAAGAAATTTATTCATTTTTGTCTTTAATAGGTTTATCTAATCCATTTTCGTTTTAGGTAAGGTAATAAGTGCGAAAGTCTCAATGGAATAATATTTTTGTCACTTCGGTCTTTACAAGCTTAATTCTAATCCATTTTTTTTATTAGTCAATGTAGTTCGTCAAATAAGTGCACTAGTTTCAATAGATTAAGATTTTAGGTCATTTTGGTCCTTACTAGGTTTATTATAGTCCATTTAGGTTCTTAGTCAATGTAGATCTTCTAGTAAAGGCACTAGTTTTAATTGATTAAGATTTTAGGTCATTTGGGTCTTTAATAGGTTTATTCTAGTGCATTTTGTTTCTTAGTCAATGCAGTTCATCCAATGAGTGCACTAGTTTCATTGGATTAAGATTTTAGGTTATTTTGGTCATTATTAGGTTTATTCTAGACCATTTCTGTTCTTAGTCAATGTAGATTGTCTAGTAAGTGCACTAGTTTCAATGAATTAAGATTTCAGGTGTTTTTGGTATTTAATAAGTTTTTTGTGGTCCAATTTGATACTTAGTCTATGTTGTTCGTCTCATAAGTGCACTGGTTTCAATGGACAAATGTTTTAGGTCATTTTGCCCTTTTATAGATTTATTCTAATCCATTTTTGTTCTTAGGCCATATTTGTCATCCATTTAATACATAAGTATAAATTTATTAAGATTTTAAGTCATTTTTGTCAATAATAGGTTTATTCTAATCCATTTTGGTTCGTAAGCAAAGTAGTTCCTCCAATAAGTTCATAAGTCTAAATGCATTAAGATTTAAGGTCATTTTTTTGTCTTTCATAAGATCCTTCAAATCATTTTGTTTCTTAGCCAATGTAGTTCGTCCATTAAGTGATATGCCACAATTGATTAAGAGTTTTGGTCATTTTTGTCTTTACAAGGTTTATTATAGTCCATTTTTCTTCTTAAGCAATGTACTTCGTCCAAAAATTGAATAAGTCTTATTGGATTAAAATTTAGGATATTTTTTGATTTACAAGGCTTATTCTAGTCCATTTTAATTCTTAGTCGTTGTAGTTCATCCTATAAGTTCATAAATCTCATTGGATTAAGATTTTAGTTTATTTGTATCGATCAACTGTTCTTTAGTCGGTGTACGTTATCCAAAATAAGTGCATAATCTCAAGTGGATTACGATTTTAAGGCATTTTGGGTCCGATAATAGGTTTATTGTAGTCCCACTTTGGTTCCTTAGTCAATTAGTTTGTGCAATAAGTACAAATAAGTCTCATCAATTTAACTTTTTGTGAATTGTTCTTTACAAAGGTTTTATTATAGAGTCCATTTCTTATTCTTAGTCAATAGTAAGTATGCTCTAATAAGTGCACTACGTTTAAATGTTTTAAGATTTAGGGTATCTTGTCTTTCATTAGGTTTAATTCTCGTCCTATTGGGCGTTTTTAGTCAATTAGTTCGTCCAATAAGTGCAATTAAGTCTCAAGTATTTAAATTTTAGGTTATATTATCTTTACATGTTTACTGTAGGCAATTGTGGTTCTTATCAATTATTGTTCGTGTAATAAAAAGCACTAAGTAATTAAAGCGTTAAAATTTACTTCATTTTTGTTCTTTAATAGTTTATCTAATCCATTTTCGTTTTACAGGTAATCTATTTCGTTCAATTAGTTGTGAACGTCTCAATTGTATAATAATTTTGTCACTTCGGTCTTTACAAGCTTATATTAATCCATTTTTGTCCTTAGTCCAATGTATTCGTACAATAAGTTCACTAGTTTCAATGGATTATGATTTAGGTTATTTTGGTTCTTACTAGGTTATTCTACTCAATTTAGGTTCTAATCCATGTAAGTACTTCTAAAGGACCTAGTTTTAATTGAATTAAGATTTTAAAGGTCATTTTGGTCTTTAATAGTTTTATTCTAGTGCATTTTGGTTTCAATGGATTCAGATTTAGGTGTTTTTTTCTTTTATAAGTTTTTTGTAGTCCAATTTGGTACTTAAGTCCAATGTTAGTTCGTCTCATAAGTGCACTGGTTTCAGATGACAATATTAGGTCAGGTCATTTTGGCCTTTTATAGCATTTTTTCTTCTTAGGCAAATGTATTTCATCCAATCAAATACATAAGTCTCATTTTTTAAGATTCATGGTCATTTTTTGTCATAAGGTTTATTCTAACCTATTTTGGTTGGTATGAAATGTAGTTCACCAATAAGTGAAATAAGTCTCAATGGATTAAGATTTAAGGTCATTTTATCTTTAATAGGAATCATTCTAATCCTTTTTTTTTCTTAGCCACATGTTGTCCAATAAGGTGCATATGTCACATTGATTAAAATTACAAGGTTTATTATAATCCATTTTTAATTCTTAACAACTAAGTTCGTCCAAAAAGTGCATAAAGTCTCATTGGATTGAAATTTGGATATATTGGTCTTTTACAACGGTTTATTCTAGTCCATTTTAGTTCTTAGTAAATATAGTAGTTTCCAATAAGTTATAAATCTCATTGGCATTAAGATTTTAGGGTATTTTGTATCGAGTCCATATTTTTTCTAAGTTAGTGTAAGTTTGTCTAATAAGTGCATAAATCACAATGGCAATTAGATTTTAGTATTTTTGGTCTTTAATAGTTATTGTAGTCCATCTGGTTCTCAGTCAATTATGTTCGTACCAACAATGTGCATAAGTCTTATTCGATTTAACTTTTTGTCTTTTTTTCTTTACAAAAGTTTATTCTAGTTTCATTTTTATTCTCACTATTCAATGTAGTTTCTTCTAATAAAGATGTACACTAGTTATTCAATGGGTTAAAGATTTAGGTTATCTTGTGGGGAATTTAAATGGTTTATTTTTAGTCCACTGTGGTTTCTTTGTCAATATAGTGTTCATCCAAAAAGTTATATATATCACTGAATGGATTAAGATTTTAGGTCATTTTTAGTTTTTACAAGGTTTACTTTAGTCCATTTTGGTTCTTACTCATGTAGTTCCATGTAATAAGACCACTAGTATTAAAGGATTAAGAATTTAATTCAATTTATTATATGGTCTTTAATATGGTTATTGTAATTCCATTATTGAATTCTAAGGAATCGAGGTTCGTCAATAAATGTGTAAGCTCTTATTGGAATAGATTTTGAGATTGTCACTTTATTGGTTGTTTACAAGATTAACATCTATCCATTTTTGTCTTAGTCAATGTAGTTCGTACAATAAGTGCACTAGTTTAAAATTGATTAAGATTTGTAGGTCATTTATAGTCTTTTTATAGGTTATTCTAAGAGCTATTTTGGTTCTTATTAAATTAGTTCGTTTAATAAGGGAGCACTAGTTTTCAATGCTATTAAGTTTTTATGTCATTTATGGTCTTTAATGGCGTTCATTCTAGTCCATTTTGGTACTTAGTCAATGTAGATCGTCCAATTAGCCTGCCACTAGTTTCATTTGGATTTAGATTTTAATCATTTTGGGTCCTTATAGGTTATTCTTGTCCATTGGTTTTTAGGTAATACTAGTTGTCCAATAAGTGCTTAAGTCTTATGGAATGTGGTTTTTATTACTTTGGTCTTACAGCTCAATTATAATTGATTTTGATTCTTAGTCAATTTAGTTCATCCAATAGTGCATATAGTCTCATTAGATTTAAGATTTTTTTTATTATTATTGTTCTTTACAAGTTTATTCTAGTCCATTTTTTGTTCTTAGTCAATGTAGTTCATCTAATAAGTGCATTTGTTTTAATTATTTAAGATTTTAGATTATTTGGCCTTAAATGTTCAATGTAAGTATTTTGATTACTTTAATCAATGTAGTTCATCCAATAAGTGCATAAATCTCACATGGTTAAGATTTAAGGGTCCATTTAATCTTTTTCAAGGTTTATTCTAGTCCATTTTTGGTTCTTAGTCAATGTAGTTTTGTATAAGAGTACCAATAATTAAAGGATTAAGAGTTTAAATAATTTTGGTTTTTAATTAGGTTTATTCTAATCCACTTTAATTCTTACATAATCTAGTTCATTCCAATAATTGCGTAAATACTCATTTTAAATTCAAATCCAATTTTGTTCTTACTTCAATGTGGTTCGCACAATAGAATGCACTAGTTTAATGAATTTAAGATTTAAGGTCATTTGGTGCATTTACGAGGTTTACTCAACTCTATTTTGGTCTCTTAGTCCAGTGTAGTTCATCTAATAAAGTGCCGAACTGTTTCAATAGATTAAAATTTTTATGTTATTTTGGTCTTAATAGGTTTAATTTTAGGTCATTTTGATTTTAGTCAATGTAAGATCGTTCAATAATGTGCACTAATTTTCGATGGATTAAGAATTTAGGTCATTTGGTTCTTACTAGGTTTATTCTAGTTCATTTGGTTCTTAGTCAATTCAGTTCGTTTAATAAGGCATTGGTTTCAATTGATTTAGAATTAGGTCATTTAGTTCTTTAATATGTTTATTCTAGTGCATTTTTTTCTTAGTCAATGTAGTTCATCCAATAAGTGCACTAGTTTCAATACATTAAGATTTTAGGTCATTTTGGTCGTTATTAGGTTTATTCTAGTCCATTTCGGATCTAAGTCAAGTAGTTTGTGTAATAAGTGCACTAGTTTCAATGGATTAAGATTTAAGGTGGTTTTGGTCTTCTATAAGTTTATCATAGTGAAATTATGTTCTTAGTCATGTATTTCGTATAATAAGTGCACTAGTTCACGGGCAAATATTTTAGGTCAGTTTGGTCTTTTATAGGTTTATTCTAATCTATTTTTGTTCTTCTTGCAATGTTTTTCGTCCAATAATACCTAAGTCTTAATTTATTAGCATTTTTAGGTCATTTTTGTCAAATAATTTGTTTATTCTAATCCATTTTGGTTTTGTAAGGTAATGTTTGTTCATCCGATAAGTGCATAAGTCTCAAAGTACTAAGATTTAAGGTCATTTTGGGTCGTTAATAGGATCATTTTAATCCATTTGGTTCTTAGCCAATGTAGTTCGTCCAATAAGAGGATATGTCGCATTTTGGTTCTTAGTCAATAGTTTGTGTAATAAGAGCACAAGTATTAAAGGATTAAGAATTTAATACATTTTGGTCTTAATAGGTTTATTCTAATTTATTTTTAGTTTTTGGTAATCTAGTTCGTTCAATAGTGTGTAAGTCTCATTGGAATAAAAAATTGTCACTTTGGTCTATGCAGGCTTTATTGTAATCCATTTGTGTCCTAAGTGAATGTAGTTCGTACAACTAAAGACACTAGTTTCAATGGATTTAGTTTTATGTCATTTGATCCTTACTAGGTTTATTCTAGTCCATTCAGGTTCTTAGTCAATGTAGTTCACCTTAATTAGGGGCACTAATTTATATTGATTAAGATTTAAGATCATTTTGGTCTTTAATAGGTTTTACTCTAGTGTATTTTTTTCTTAGACAATGTAGTTCCCCAATAAGTGCACTAGTTTCAATGGATTAAAACTTTTGGTTATTTTGGTCGTTTATAGTTTATTCTAGTCCATTTTGTTCTTAGTCAATGCACTTCATCTAATACTGCGCTAGTCTCAATGGATTAAGATTTCAGGTAGTTTGTCTTTTAATAAGTTTATTATATTCAAATTTGGTACTTAATCAATGTAGTTCGTCTCAAAGTGCACTTGTTTCAAATGGACAAATATTTTAGGTCCATCATTTTGGCCTTTTTATAGTTTATTCTAATTCATTATTGTTCTTAGGCATGCTTTTGCTCCAATAAATACATAATGTCAAGTTATTAAGAGTTTAGGTCATTTTTTGTCAATATAGTTTATCTTAATCCCTTATGATTCTTAGGCATGTAGTTCATCCAATAAGTTATAATCTCAATGGATTAAAGATTTAAGGTCATTTTTGTCATTAATAGGACCAATTCAATCTATTTTGGTTCTTATCCAGTGTAGTTGTCCCAATAAGTGCATATGTCGCAATTGATTAAGATTTTGGTCATTTTCATCTTTACAAATTTTATTATAGTCCATTTTCTCCTTACGCAATGTAGTTCGTCCAAAAAGTGCATAAGTCTCATTGGATTAAAATTTAGGATATTTTTGGTCTTAACAAGGTTTATTCTAGTCAATTTTAGTTCTTAATCAATGTAGTTCGTCCAATAAATTCATAAATCTCAACAGATTAACATTTTAGGTCATTTTTGTCTATACTAGGTTTATTCGAGTCCACTTTTATTCTTAGTCAATGTAGTTTGTCTAATAAGTGCAAAATCTCAATAAAATTAAGATTTTAGGTCATTTTGTCTTAAATAGGTTTAATGTAGTCACTTTTGTTCTTAGTTAATTTAGTTCGTCCATTTGTTCTTAGTAATTTTGTTCTTGTCATTTTGTTCTTAGTTAATTTGGTTCTTAGTCAATGTACTTCGTGGAATAAGAGCACTAGTATTAAAGATTAAGATTTTTAATTCATTGTCTTTATAGGTTTATTATAATCTATTTGGTTCTTAGGCAATCTAGTTCGTCTAATAACGACACTAGTTTTGTAACAACCCCGTTTTTCTTAAGCGAGGGTGTATTTTTTTTTTAAAAGAATTAAAATAAAACAAGAGAATTAAATAAGTAAAATACATTTGGATAAATATTTAAGTCGTTAAACACAACGACGATTAAGTCAACAGGAATTTACAAGCAGCGAATAGTTTTGAAATATGAATCCAAAGTATTTACACGTCAAAAAGTTGGTACATGTAACCCATCGAAAATAACATGTCAAGCTGACAATATTAGTATAGGTACAGTCTTCCATTTTAAAATAGTACAATACAAGAAAGACATCTGATCCCTCTATGTCAACCTTAATCTGTTCATTTTACAAGACAACTAAACACCCTGGAGTGATTCTCCACGCGCCCATGAGATCCTCCTAACATAGCTGCAGTCA
>PGWS01024159.1:0-14359 GCA_002896235.1 Cicer reticulatum | reverse complement strand
CATTTGAATTGTTATGCTTGCAATGTCTTCTCTCATGTTTTACATATTCTAGACATGATGATTTAAACTTAAATTGATTCTTGTTGCTACCAAACATTAAGCAAGCCTAATATAAATTCTAGTTGTTCTTTAAATTGATTCTTGTTGCTCATGCTTAATTTTCACCTTCCATTGCCATGCTTAATTTGGTCTTATATTATTTACAATAAAAAAATTTATTTTTAATTAATTAATTAATTTATCATTGTGCTCTATCTTTCTCCTATTTATTTGAGCCAAGCATGCTACTCTATTTCACACAATACCAATGTTTATTGCTTATGTTTCTTGTATTATGATTTTTTAAGGTGAGAGCTTAATTTTCCTTTCATTTGAATTGTTATGCTTGCAATGTCTTCTCTCATGTTTTACATATTCTAGACATGATGATTTAAACTTAAATTGATTCTTGTTGCTACCAAACATTAAGCAAGCCTAATATAAATTCTAGTTGTTCTTTAAATTGATTCTTGTTGCTCACATTATATCATTGTAATGAAATATCCAGTTTTGTGCATCAGTTCATCAACATCAAACCGTTGCTTCTGTGAGTCCTTCATTCTCATTTCGGATCCAACGCCGACGCGCTTTGCTCAACCAACCACCCACTCTACACAAGCACTTGTAAGATACCTATCTATTTATCTTTATTCTTTTATTTGTTTATATTTTTTATTTATTTTTTTCTCATTATTTATACCAGTATATTTTCTATAATTTTTAATTGTAATCATTAACTAATTAATGTGAGAAAAGAAAAATGATACTATACTGCTGTATTTGTAGAGATTGGATCTCTCCATTTGCCATCTCTCTTTTTTCATCATTTCTATGTTTTAATTAATAATTTAATTTAGTGTGGTTTAAATTTTAATACATAAGTATCAAAAATATCTTATTATATTGATAATTTTTTTTCAGTTTATGTAAAAAAAGGTTACAGTCTTTTTAGCACCTAATATTAGTTATGTAAGTATTCTTTAATTTCTCTCTTGAAATATTTAAATAGAATATTTAGTTAAAGAATTTTTTTTTATAACAATTTTACAACAAATATTAAAAAGGCCTCTTCCATAAAAGTATTTAAAAATTTGATTTTATAAAATTTATAGTGTTATTTTTATTTTAAACATATAACATTTTTAAAAATTATATTGAATTAATTTCTTATATTTTTATTTTTATTTTTTGAGTAAGTGGTGGTGATAACATTTCTTATGTGTTTTTTCTTCAGGAAATATGCTGCACTTTGGTTCCACTCTCCGTTTTATATTACTTATGATTGTCATAGCAAGTTTTATCATTCTTTTATTTGTATTATTTGTTTTACCTGTGTTGGTTGACTGGTATAAATCTCGTCAAACCAGTCCACCATCAGAAACGACCGAACCGATAGAAATGGCCGAACCGATAGAAACGGCCGAACCGATAGAAACGGCCGAACCGATAGAATCTGATGAAGCAGCACAAATTATGGCGAGTATGGATGAGTTTCTAGATGAAATTTTGTACAATTCATCTATGCACACCACATTTAATCAAACAGACTGTACAATATGTATAGAAGATTTTGAAAATAATAACATATTGTACAGCTTACCATGTGGACATGTATTTCACAAGGATTGTGTATCCACATATCTAATAGGAGCACGCGATAAAGTTTGTCCAATATGTAGACAAATAATTATTGCTTAGTTTGTTTTAAGAGTTGTAATGGGAGTTAGTGTGGTAATCTGAATAAAATTATTTGTAATGGTGGAGTGGTTTAAGAGTTGTAATGGGAGTTAGTGTGGTAATCAAGCATTAGTTTGTTTTAAGACTTGTAATGGGAGCATTTATGATTTTTCAATTATTTAGTCTAATATCAAGATTTTTGTAATGGGATACTCTATTTTCATCCATCTCCTTCAACTCTATATTTGATCATAAACACCAAGAGCATTATACAGAATTGTTCAAAAGCATTTAAATTTTGATCTTAATGATACAGAATATTAAAAAGAGACATTTCAAGAAGCAAGTCTAAAATGAAATGACAGAAGTTTCAATAATAAGGGCAGCAACAACATCCAACTTAATATTGCTCAGCTTATGAATTACTGCATATTCTATGACATTACAGAAAAATAATGAAAATGAGTCCAAAGTGAGTGCCAAATGAGTATAGTTTCTAATACTTGATGAAGTTTGTCTTCAATATCACCTATCACGCCATATTTTGATTTTAAGTCGGTCAAGATTTCTTTCTAAGAAACTCCTCCCATCTGGAACAGCACAATTCCTATCTATTAGATTTCTATAAACAGCTGAGAGAACTTGAGTATATCTCATCTCTTTGACGCGTGTGCCAACCAAGATACCAACTAAGATTGGGATCCTGATCAACAAACAACTCCTAATTTTTGAAACTGCGCCACTTAACAGCAGACTCATCGATCACTCAAACTAGTTATGCACAGTCCTTAGAAATGGCCTCGATTGTTTATTCGGCCCATAAAAATAATTTAAGACTGTCCTTGTAGATAGAATGGGTTTTTCATTTTTGCACCTCTCAAAACATGGATATTATTTCTTATGGCCGTTTTATGACATTATTCATAACGTTGTAATTTTTAAAAATATATATTTTGATAAATATATTTTTAAAATTTTATTTTTGATAATTAAGTACAATGAGAATAATTTATCTCTGACGACATGTAAGGTAATTTAACGATCATTATGAATTAACCACTTGAATAAAAAGTGAATGAATTATTTCAAATGAAGACACCATTATATGAAGTAAATTTATATTAAATGTATCTTTAGGCCTTTATTACTAAAGTGTGAATACATCAATACCACATGATTGATCCACCTGGCCGCCATAAAGAAAAGCTTGTCGAATAGTAGCGTCCTTGATATCGCCATTGTATCGCAAAGTCATACAACTTTGAATTGGCATCACTATTATTTTTTTTAATTTCCTTAGCTGATATAATCGATTTCATTATATTAATGAAATCAAATAATATCAAGGTTTCCCATGAACCTGAGTATTAAATCCTTTACTGAGATAGTCTCCCACATACCCATTGGGGGTATTACCATATTAGGTGGAGCATAAGTTTTCACCACCAAATCTAATCAATGATGCTCCAATTGCTTAAGTGAGTAAACAATGTCTTAGGCCAATATCCAACACAAATTTCTTCTTTTTCAACAATTAACCACCAATGACCCGTGAATTGATCCTACAAATAATTTAGGAAATTAAAATAAAATTAACCAAATAAGTTACTAGAAATGATATCAACCACTTCATAATAATATAAATTTTTAAAGAGATCCGTGAAGCCTAAATCACACCCTCAATATTGATATTATTAAATTTGATATTTTAGTGTGATATTCTGGTTCAAATATGAGAAATGCACTTTGTATGTGTGAGTTTATTGGTTGTGTTTTCCATTTTCGTCTTACAAACCATTTTTTTATATAAAAAAAAACTTATTATGTCATAATGAGTTGATATTGTTAGTTTTGTTTATTTAATTATAATTTTTGTTTAATTAATTAATATCACTTCTTAAAATTACTAAATAGAATTATCAATAGTAGCTACTTAAACTATGAATAATATTTATCTATCCATGTATATTTCGTTATGTATATAAAAAAATAATAATCTTTATATACATGTTAGTTTATTATGTGGAGGTGTGTAACATGTGTGATACATTCATAATCAAAAGTACAAAAGTACCGTTAGATTTTGACATTAAAGAAAGCCCAATATGTGTGCTGTGACCAATGAACTGACAGGTGATTGGACAGCTCCAAGCAAATTTTTTGTTTGGATTAATTGTACGAAGACTGGACAAGCATGAGTGTAACATTTCCGGGTTTAAGGCTTGACGCATCAGCCTGCTGTTTTGTATCAATCTTGAGCTTAGCAAAACATAATATATATTCTAAATTGGTCTAATGTATTAAATTCATATGCATCCGTCCAATGACCAATTAGTCGTAGTTGACTGTCTCCATATATGCTTGGATGAAACTTGTTATCAATAAACATGTACACGAATAGTATATTAATAGATGTGTAATGTAGACAAAAAAACAAAACATGCATAATCGGTTAAAAAGAGGCAATTATATAGTGAAAATTATGTCACCTCATGAAATTGAACATAAAAATATAATTTGACATAAACAAAAACGAAAAGTTACTTCACTCCTATTCCTGGCTTTGTATGCTATTAAGTTGTGTTGGTGGACCATTTTGAACCCAAAACAGAAGATATGCTATATTGACCTCCTTTTAATTGACAAACTATATCCACCCTATTTTTTGCACGAGCTCCATGAAATATCATGTTTTGTGTTGTATCAATGCTAACAGACTAGGAAAATACAAAAAAAAATACAATATTTAGAATATGCAATAGTAACTTTGTTAAAATGTTATAGTGATTAATATTTTTTTAATAAAAAATATAATGTTTATATCATAATTTTAATGGTTATTTAGTTTAACTGATATTTAAAAAATATTTAATTGAACTGATATTTTAAAATATATTAATATCTTTTTAAATATTGTAGTGATTTTTTGTAATTGCTATTGATCTTGTTACTTCAACGAAGGAAATTAAGTACATGCTTTACATAAGCTAAGAAAGATATAAGCAAAATATTTTAATTTGAAATACTACGATGTATCAAATAAAGAAAGTGATTTACTTTTAGATATGAATAAATGTATCAAATAAAGAAAGTGAGTTGATTTTTATATATGAATAAAGGTGGGCTAAATATTTAAATGGTAAAACAATGAAAATAATCATTGTATATGTTTAAAATTTTGTAAATTTGACTAATTGTTAAATAGTTAAATAGTTAAGTTCGAGAACAAATACTTAAACCCACAATTTAAATTATCAAAAAATCTTGAATCGGTTGAATCAATTTTTTGTTGGTTTTGTTTTCAAAACGTTGTATACTATATGGGATGTATCAAGTAAAACCAAGTTAATAATATATAAGATAATTCATCATCACTATAGCAAGGACGATCATATTAACAATGTCGCATGACCAATTAAAATAATCACATGACTTTTTTTTTAAACTTACATCATTCACGATTTATCAAATGACTAAGATTCACAATTATTAATTAAAAAATCATTTGATATAATTCATTTATGTCAAATGTATTGATTTAAATAAATATTTCCTTACATGGTATTCATGGGAGCTTTGGATATTGTTTGAAAATCTCTTCCACGAGTGATTTTGAAGATGATTTAGTAACAATCGAGGTCTTCTTAGTCTTTTTGTGAATAGGACTTTTCCTGTAGGACTCCTTCTACATTTTTACCGGAGTAGAATAATGGTTCTACTTTGAGTGATATTGTGTTCGAATGATGGGTAAAGCTCGAGATGCATAAAAAAGGAACATAAAATAGTTCAATGAATAAATATAATTGAGCTGTTGAAAATTTTATATGAAATTTTACACTAATAAAATACATAATAACTTATTTGGTTAGACACAATTTTTGTTATGCTTATATATATATGGGTGAGAATCTGTTGACTCCAAAAGTAAGTTCTGAAATAAAGTTATTTAACTTAATAATTCAAATAAACGATAAATTTCACTAAATCAACCATTAATTATTGACGTAATATTATTAATAATCAACCGTCATAGATATTTCTTTTGAAAGTTTTAATATACATTCATTTGAAATTTTTAATGAAGATTCAAATAGTGTAAAAATTTGTGGATTTGATCTACTCGGTAAGAATATTTTGATTTGGAACGGTTGAATCTAATAAAATTTATCATTTATGTTGAGTTATGAGTAGATAACTCACACATAGTTACTCTATTCTTCACGGAATCTCACCTTTATATGCATATCATCCTTTCTACTTAACAAATAACATTAGCACTACAAAAAAAATTGATCTAGTCGCTGACACACAAAATGTTTCACTAAAGTTAAAAACTGTGGTAAATAAGTCAATAATACTTTGAAGTGACAAATCTAGTGTCCAACTTTAAGGGGCGTCCTGCTATCACTTTGAGGACTGTCACTACATGTTCTGAGATTGTCACTACATGTTTTTGATTTATACTACATATAAGGACTGTCACTATAACAGAGAATATAAATAAAGAATAGGTCTAGCCTACAGTATTATCTATCACTAAACGTGAAAAAATATAAATAAAAGATTTAATTTATTCCATACGGTATGGCTGTCACTAAAACTTATTATTATTATTAATTAAATTTATTTTCATCTCGCTTCGTAACTGTAATTCTAAATTATTAATACAGTAAATTAAATTTAAAAATTTTAATTTATTTTTTATTATTAATGACATTTTAAACATACATAAAATATAATTAATTTTTACTAATTCTATTAAATGCGTGTTTACTTGCATTCTTAACATTTTAATTATAGCACTGAACATGATATCATATATCCTTGTGACAATATTGGTAATGAAATTAGATCATAAAAAAAATATATTCTCTCCATCTAATTAGATCATAAAATCTTTACAAAAGTGATATATTTCTCCACTTATGAATAAATTCTTAATTTCAATTATCCAACATTTTCTCTAAAAATCTCTCCTTCATGTTTTTAGAATCTATCTTGGAAATCTATCATTTTCATTATTCTTTGTCCTGCAACACTTGCCTTATTGAGAAAATTTCAGATTTAATAAACCAACTCCTAAAGCTTTGTCATACAATAAAAGATATATATAATTACACAAAAATTATAAAAACCAAACAATTATAAGGTAATAAGCTTTGAGGGTTCAATCTTTTGAAAATTTTGTAATGTATAGAGGTTGTGTTCTCAATTTTGGTGTAAAGCAAATTGCACTAATTTTGCAAGTGCTGAAAGAACAAACTCATAAATAATTATTATGATCATCACATTCAACAATATAAAAAATAAATGACACCCCCACAAAGACTGAAATTTTTGTTGCACAATATTAATACTTTGGACATTTCAAGGTCTAGGCAATGTAATATTGCACATGATATCATTCAGCAAATGTATGTAATCAAAGTTGTATCCACACCTATCATCAATTAAATAAATGGGTTTGGGGATAATAGAATTGTATTATTAAGTGTAGCATTATGAATCACAAAGGGTATTTGAATATGTGGGTAATTGATAAGGTAAGAATAGTAGTATCATCACAGATTTATAATAATTAGTTAGAAATACATGAAAGTATGTACTATGATAGTTGAGAGACATGGAGGACCCAAAACCATTGATATTAATAGTTACTACTATCTAAGTTTGTTGTGATTGCATTTTATTTCTCATTCAGATAATATAAGGCATGCACAATTTTCATGGCAGTGCTGAAATTGAATTTTTGTTCTAACCTATAATAGTTCTTATCCTATTTATCAACAAATGCAGACTCTGCCAAGTCGATGGATTGAGAAGAGCAACAGCTTTGTTTTGACACTCTTGGTGCTCATGTTCGCATGGTCACTGTCAGCACTATTTATACCAGCAACCAGCTTGAAGGTACGCAATTCCACTCGCGTCGTTGGTTTAGGTCTTTGTATGAGTACATTGTGTCGTACCTTGTTCCGGTTGGAAATACTATTGTCCTCAGACTAGAGCAATGTCCATGTTGCCTGAGAAATAAATGTATTCTCAATCCTCCGCTATAAGCCTCGCATTGCCACCTCCAATTCGTCGATTAATTGCATGGCCCTCAACCTGCATTTACCAGTGTATTGCATAAGAATGAAGCTGAAGATTGGAAATTGACAGTAAAAGTATATATATTATTAAGGACAAAAAGGAGCAAAGAAAACTATGAACTTTGGTGCTCTCGCTGACAGTTCAACAGGCAATGCAGTACGAAGGGGCGTCCCAGCAGGTCAAATGGTCTTGGCAGCTCTCCGGTAACCTTTAAATATTACATGGAATTAAATATTATCTAAGTATGCTGAATTAAATCAATTAATGGGTAATATTACAATACCTTGCAAACTTTTCACTCTTCTGTCACACAAAAATTAAGTATGTGCAAACCAAGTAAACTCAATTAGTGCAATCATTATCATGGACATTCAAGTATTAAGTATCTCAAAAATGATTAAACCTTAATAAAGTCGGTAAGTCATAAGTGCAATTGCTATCATTATTCAATGGACATGTGATTGATTAGCAGTAATAACAGTTAACAACGATTAAAGAAAAGGAATGTGAATTATTTACTATTGCAGAGTTGAATATGGATGACTGTAATATATGTGAAAAAGGAATAGAAAGCATGATAATAATAATCTGGGTTGCAAGCTGAAACTATATTCAATTATTACAACAGCGACAGACAAACGGTTAACTTCACCTTAGAATTTTCTCGTACACTGTTAAGCTGTCCATAGACGTGAACCCATAGGAGTGTCTTTGAAGAAGCCAGGACTCTCTCCTGTGGTTATTCCTTGGCTTTTTTCCACACTAATAGCTTCATTTGATTGCGTCACTGTTTTTTTCGATGTGTCAGATGAGCTCTTTTGAAAAGCTGCTCATTTCTGAAGGGCATGATTCTCCAACCACGTCCAATTCTACAGGTCCATTCAGTAGAGATGGCTTATCAGGCGAAATCTGCTGTTCTCAGATCCAATCTTTAGTGCTTCACAGAGCTGTAATCTTTTTTGCTTCTGCTTTTAACTTTCCTGACATTTGAAAGTACCTACAATTAAAACTGTACCTGCACAAGTAGCAAGCATAGCACCATGTGTGAGGAATGTGAACTGCTTCTAATACGCTGATTCATTCCTTCTAATGCAGCATTCTGTGCTTGCGTCTTGCATACCAGTCAATTTCAGCCACTTCTGATCTGAACCTGGTGACTGAGCTTGGATCTACATCATCTTTCTTTGCTATTTTAATTAGCATAATTTCTTTGTGCTATCTTTGTATTACCGATTGCCCTTCTCCACACATTCTGTTATGGATTTCAGGCAGCAGCTCCGAATCTGAACTTGGACTTAACTTTCACATGTCATCAATTCTTGGTGTTTGGATTCTTCTGCTTCAACCAGCCTGCAAGCCTGCTCTGGATTCTACCAGAGTGGCAGATTGGCCCTCGACGTGCTCCTCGATTCTGAAGCATCTCTTAACATCATCAAGGCTGTGAAACAAATTACTTGTGAAGCATCTTCACATCCAAAGCTGAGAGTCAATTTCTTGTGCCAACTTTGCATTTAAATTTTCAGCTTCATCTAATTGCAAAACCTGCTCATTCTGATCTCTATAATAGTGGGCTGGATGGCCCTCCTGCTTTCTTCATATACTTCATGATGTTCTGCTGAATATCATCAAGTATACCATCAGCGAGCTCTAGGCAGTATAACTTTCTTGAACAGTTAAGTGGTGCTACTTATTTTATTTTACCGACGACCAAAGATCAGCGACACTGCGAGTCAACTACAACATTATGCCTGTGCAAGACAGTCGATAGTGTAAATACTTCAGTTCGGCCCAAATGTCGGTGCTCTCTAAATCTGACATTAACTCAGAAATTGAAGACAGCGACTTGGTTAAACAAGTATGTAAGTTTCGAACCAAACCATCAAAATTTACTTTTGCAAAACTGGGATAATTGGTACAATGTTAACCCTTGCAAACTCTGAAAGCTCAGACAATTTATAAAGCCTCATAGTAGTCTTCAAACTAAGCATAATCAATCCCGGAGAGAATTTGTGATTGAGATTGATACAGAAGCAGCCAGAAAAAGCAAAATCCAGTTGCAAAAGCCTTTGATTTCACAGAGAAGCTTGGTTCGCAACTCTTTTTCTTCAACCATGTTCTCCGGAAGTTGACCCTATCAGGACTTGGGTTCAGAAACTTTGTTCCTCTTCTTGCATCAAAGGTTTCATCTGGAAGAAACATTCCTCGGATTTTCCCTTCTGCGAGTCATCTAGACTGAGTGATCCTCAGTTACCTCCGTTATCTGAAAAAGCTGCAGACATGAAAACTGTCCTCCAATTCTCTGTGACTGCCAGGAGTGCCATTCGCGGTTTTGGTTTGTAATGAAGGAACTGTGGCCTTGTGAGAATGGCTGAATTTCGTTTTAAGGGTCATAAGGTGGTATTGAAGAGGATCGGCATCAACAGATCTAAGATGGCAGCAGCGGATGAAATTGGAGGAGTAGGCAGCAGGACTAAGCTTAAAGTAGGGTCAAGCGTTAACAAAGAATATGCTCTGGCGAAACATTTTCAACGAGGATTCAATATGAATGTCATTCCGGGAATCAAAGGAACATGGACAGTTTCAAATGACAAATCTGTTGTATCATTCTCTGTATCAAAGGAGCATTCACATGCTTAGTTTCAAACGACAAATCATCCATTGGAATCAAAGGAACAGGCATTAGCATCACATAAAATTTTACCACTCAAATCATCAGAAACTTCCTCAAAACTGGGGAAGGGGATACTATCCCCGTCAAATGAAGCATCAAGCATTTCTGTTCCAAAGGATCAGCAAATGTTACCTTGCGAACATGAGTTTTAGGGTCAGAAAAAAGGAATAGCATCATTCCTCTCACTTAGGATTTTTCTTTCTGGGGGACTCGACCATCTTGAAAGAAGCAGAGATCGTGGGAGACATGAAATTCTTTGCCGTCTTTGATAACAAATAATTCAGAATCATCATACTAAAACTTTATGCTCTTATGCTCTTATCAATTATCTTTAATAACAAATAATTCAGAATCATATTACTAAAACTTTGAATAACAAATGATGACATTTTTATTCAGGTTAATTGAATATTAGGAATGATGCCATGAGAGCATGTAGTAGTTTTGAGCAGGACCTACATAACATAAATTGATAATTGAATTGAATAGAATAGAATATGAACAATAAACAAAGAATTGAAAAGATAAAAAATGCTAAGTATCATACCAAGTTTGTTGCATGAACACTTAATGAACATTATAGCGGTTAGTTGTTGAATTCCTCCATGAGATTGAATATAAGAAGTGAGATTCCCTCCAGCACAAAACTCCAGGACCAATGTAAACACATTGATCATCACCTAAGTAACTAAAAAAAAAATTCAAGTTTATAAACTTATTTTTAATTAAACAAAAAAGAGGATTCTCTGACCTGGAAGAAGTGAAGAAGACGAACAATATTGGGATGGTTAACAGAGGACAAAAATGGATCTCGCAGCCACAAGAAGCTTTGAGGCGGCGGAGGTTGAGTTTAGAGAAAAACACCTGTTTGATCGCAACATGTTGCGAGTGGGTGTTTATTCAGCTTTCCACACTGTGGAGAGAAGAACCCTCTTCAATTTGGACTTTAAAACGTACGAGTACTTGTTCTTCTTGTTGTATTCATCTTTTTCTCATTCCCACCAATTTGCCTTCACATTCTATTTAGTTAAGTCACATCAAATAATGTGGCATCCCAACATTCACCCAACACCGTTAAAATGCAGAGGTGCAAATAAGGACTCCTTCACACAAATCCTTAAACACCTTATTGACAAACATAGGACGAATCAAGAAAACCAACCTACGGGCGCATAAGATCAAACACTCTAACAGTCACTCTTTCATCTAACAAAACTCGATTCTCAAAAATGACGCCGGTTTTCAAAATCCCATTACGGTACCTCCGTCAAGTTCAGGTCATTCTACGAAAACCGAATAGCCTGTCGCCACCGCTCCCATGTTACATCGTTGTAACTGAATTCTAAACAGGTTAGTTAAACATTGTAACTGAAATTACTATATAGGAAGTAGTTAGTGTAGTTGAGGGGTATTGATAGTCAAGGACTTGTATTACACTTCTTCTTCTTCTTTTCTCTGTTCTCAAAACTTCCATTGTAACTCAATTCCAGTCGATTTCTCTTCAATAAATAAGAATTCCTACTGTTTTGTGATTGAATTCTTCGTTTTGCATTGTTGATTACTATAGAGTTCCATAACCACCAATCAAATTGGTATTCAGAGCTTTTTGTTTTTTTTTTCTGGAGATGGCGGAATCTACACGAAACTCAAGCAGCGGTAAGGGAGATCGAGGAACGTTTGGAGAATGCGGATTACTGAGAGAGCTAGAGTTTAATGAGATGCAAGAGCTAGCTGGACTCCTTACAACAAAGCACTAGGAGAGTCCGATTAAGCAATCTTGAAGAATTTGCTGCATAAAAAAAATGGAGATGAAATGATGCAATTTTCTTTCTTCATTGATCGGCAACCAATATTCATCATCAACATTCCAATGCTAACAACAGTAACATGAGGTGATCGATTTTCTACTACCTATTCTGCGTCATAGTACTCGATTGTCTAAAATCGATATTCCAAGGTGTTTAATGGTGTAATGTGAAAGAATGGCTATATCAATGTGAGACGTATTTTATGATCGATGATAACGCCTACGACGGATAGTAACAAGTAAAACACTTGCATTAGCATTTTGAGGCAGGCTTCTAATGGCATCATGCCATGCTGTAAGTCATTGTGGAGTACAACTTTACTACATGGGAAGAGTATGTCAAAATCCAAGTGGAGAGAGATTCGGAGGAAGTATGATAATATCCTTAGGCTGAGTTAATGAAGTTGAGACAGCAAGGGTACATTACTGAGTATCATGAAACAATTCCTATGCATTAATTACAACCAATTAGAATTGTCTGCAGAATAATACATTGAGTTGTTTTTTTAGGAAGGGTTGAAAAATGATGTCAAATGATGGTGTGAGAATGTTTCATACCACAAACACCTGAGCAAAGCATTTGTTTTGGCTAAGCTTTATGAACTGCTAGTAAGCAAGGGTCGCACGTTCAGATTTCTATGAAAAACAAACCACAACAAGTTACCAAATCCATACTTGGCCCTAAACCACAACAAACATATGAACAGGAAACAGCCAAGCCCAAACCCAAATTTAATAGAACCCTTTCACCAGCATTTATGGCTGAAAAGGAGAGCCAAAGGATTATGTTACTTTTGTGATGAACCTTATTCTGCAGAGCATAGTATTTCTCATTAAAAAACTTCAGATCCATCTGTTAGAGGTTTGAGGAATTGGAGGATGAGTGTATTACCATTGATCCTGTCAATGTTGAGAATCATTTTGAAGCAGCTCAAATTTCTGTCAATGCATTGACTGGGGTAGCCAATTTTAGAACCATGCGAATCACTGGAATGATATATGAAACAGCTCTACATATTCTAATAGATAGCGGGAGCACTCATAATTTCCTGGATGTCAGGATGGCAGAAAGGGTTGGGTGCCAAAATTGATAGACAGTAAAACCCACTAGTATCACTGATAGCTGATGGCACAAGTTAAGTATTTCTTCAGTGGTAGTGAAATTAAGTGGACAACAAAACATACCTAATTTCACTTCGATGTTATGTTAATTCCACTTGGGTGTTGTGATGTAGTGACTAAAGGGGTGAATGGCTAAAATAAGTAACACATTGGGATATTATAATGGAACTTTGCATAATTGAGCATGCGAATAATCTCACGTGCAAGGAAGAACGGCATAGGCTGAGAGGAGCCACACAATTGTATGTAAGACTGTTAAGATCTCAACAGTTAGGAAATTTTGGATCAAGGAGTTCATGTTCTCCATGATACAGGTTTGTGAGGAGGAAGGATTTTTACTGCATTCACTAACTAATACTTTCCTATATAGTAATTCAGCTTATAACTGTTTACTACCTGTTTTAAGCTAATTAGTCTAACAACTGTAATTAACGTAACTACTCATGCTGAGGCAGTCTATGTATCTACCTCAATTGAGCAGTTACTGCAGAAATATACCTGAAGTTTTTCAGGTTCCTACCCAATTACCTCCTACCAGGCTAGGCTATGATCACAACAAATTCCCCTGTACAGAATAACATTAAGATCTGTGAATAACAAGGCCATACAGGTATGCTAACCAGCAGAAGACATCCACTGATAGACTGTACAAGAAATGTTGGATTCAGGTTGATTCAAAACAGTACCAGCCTTATGCAGCCATTATTTTAGTGGCAAGAAGGATGGTCATGGAGACTCTGTACTGATTATATAGAATTAAACAAGGCACAATTAAGGATAGATATTTCCTCATTCTTTTAGTAGAAGACTTAATGGTAATGAACTACATGGCTCAATCATCTTTTTCTAAATTGATCTAAGAGCTGTTAATCACCAAGTTAGAATGAGCCTATGGATGTGTATAAGACAGCATTCAGGACACATAGTGGACATTACGAATACTTGGTAATGCC
>PGWS01024158.1:0-10031 GCA_002896235.1 Cicer reticulatum | reverse complement strand
TAAATTTTGTAAAATTTGACTAATTGTTAAATAGTTAAATAGTTAAGTTCGAGAACAAATACTTAAACCACAATTTAATTATCAAATCTTGAATCGTTGAAATCAATTTTTTGTTGGTTTGTTTTCAAAACGTTTGTATATATATTGGGATGTATCAAGTAAAACAAGTTATAATATAATAAGATTAAATTTTGATCATACAACTATACAAGGACGATCATGATTACAAATGTCGCATGACCAATTAAAATAATCACATGACTTTTTATTTTAATCTTAATCATTCACGATTTTATCAATGACTAAGATTCACAATTATTATTAAAAAAAAATCATTTGATATAATTCATATATGTCAAATGTATTGATTTTAAATAAATATTTCCTTACATGGTATCATGGGAGCTTTGGGAATATTGTTGAAAATCTTCCACGAGTGATTTTGAAGATGAATTAGTAACAATCGAGGTCTTCTTGTCTTTTTGTGAATAGGAGCTTTTCCTGTAGGACATCCTTCTACATTTTTACCAGTAGAATATGGTCTACTTTGAGTGATATTTGTTTCGAATGATGGGTAAAGCTGAGATGCAATAAAAAAGGAACATAAAATAGTTCAATGAATAAATATAATTGAAGTTGAAAATTTTATATGAAATTTTAACTAATAAAATACATAATAACTTATTTGGTTAGACACAATTTTTTTGCTTATATATATATGGGTGAGAATCTGTTGACTCCAAAAGTAAGTCTGAAATAAGTTATTTAACTTAATAATTCAATATAAACGATAAATTTCACTAAATCAACCATTAATTATTGACGTAATATATTAATAATCAACCGTCATAGATATTTTTTGAAAGTTTTATTATACATTCATTTGAAATTTTTAATGAAGTATCAAATAGTTTAAAAATTTGTGGATTTGATCTACTCGGTAAGAAATTTTGATTGGACGGTTGAATTAATAAAATTTATCATTTATGTTGAGTTATTGAGTAGAATAACTCATCACATAGTTACTTCTATTTTCAACGGAATCTCACCTTTATATGCATATCATGCCTTTCTACTTCAACAAATAACATTAGCACTACAAAAAAATTGATCTATCGTGACACACAAAATGTTTCACTAAAAGTTAAAAACTGTAGGTAAAAGTCAATAATACTTTGAGTGAACTCAAATTTAGTGTCAAACTTTAAGGGGCGTCCTGACTACCACTTTGAGACTGTCATACATGTTCTTGAGAATTGTCCACTACATGTTTTTTGATTATACCTACATAAGGACGTCACTATAAACTAGATAAATTATAAATAAAGAATAGGTCTTATGCTCTACAGTATTATCTATCACTAAAACGTGAAAATATAAATAAAATATTAATTTATTCCTACGGTTTATGGCTCACTAAACTTATTATTATTTATTAAATTAAATTTATTTTATCTCCTTTCTAATGAATCTAAATTATTAATACCAGTAATTAATTAAATTTTAATTTATTTAAATTAATGACATTTAAACATACAATAAAATATAATTTAATTTTACTAATTCTATTAAATGCGTGTTACTTGCATTCTTAACATTTTAATTATAGCACTAACATGAGTATCATATCCTTGTGACAATATTGTAATGAAATTAGATCATAAAAAAATATATTTCTCCACTAATTAGATCATAAAATCTTTACAAAAGTGATATATTTCTCCACTTATGAATAAATATTTAATTTCAACTTATCCTAACATTTTCTCTAAAATCTCTCCTTCCATGTTTTTAGAATCTATCTTTGGAAATCTATCATTTTCATTATTCTTTGTCCTGCAACACTTGCTTTTGAGAAATATTTCAGATTTAATAAACCAACTCCTAAAGCTTTGTCATACAATAAAAGATATATATAATTAACAAAAATTATAAAAACCAAACAATTATAAGGTAATAAGCTTTGAGGGTTCAATCTTTTGAAATTTGTAATGTATAGAGGTTGTGTTCTCAATTTTGTGTAAAAGCAAATTGCACTAATTTGCAAGTGCTGAAAGAACAAACTCATAAATAATATTTATGACTCATCACATTCAACATATTAAATAAATGAACAATCCCACAAAGACTGAATTTTGTATGACAATATAAATACTTTTGGGACATTCATGGTCGAGGCAATGTAATATGCCACATATATCATCAGAAATGTATGGTAATCAAAGTTGTACCACACCTATCATCCATTTAAAATATGTGTTGGATAATTAGAATTGATATTATTAGATGTAGATACGAATCACAAAGGTATTTGAATCATGTGGAAATTGATAAGGAAGGAATAGTAGTATCATCACAATTTATAATAATTAGTTAAGGAATACATGAAAAGTATGTACTATATAGATTGAAGACATGGAGACCCCAAACCATTGATATTAAATAGTTACTACTATCTAAGTTTGTTGTGTATTGCATTTTATTTCTCATTCAGAAATAATATGGCATTCAACAATTTTCATGGCAGTGCTGGAATGAATTTGTTTCTAACCTGATAATAGTTCTTATCCTATTTATCAACAAATGCAGACTCTGCCAAGTCGATGGATTGAGCAAGAGCAACAGCTTTGTTTTGACACTCTTGGTGCTCATTCGCATGGTCACTGTCAGCAACTATACCAGCACCAGCTTGAAGGTACGCAATCCACTCGCGTCGTTGGTTTAGGTCTTTGTATGAGTACATTGTGTCGTACCTTGTTCCGGTTGGAAATACTATTGTCCTCAGAGCTAGAGCAATGTCCATGTTGCCTGAGAAATAAATGTATCCAAATCCTCCGCTATAAGGCCCTCGCATTGCCACCTCCAATTCGTCGATTAATTGCATGGCCCTCACCTGCATTTACCAGTTATTGCATAAGAATGAAGCTGAAGATTGAAATTGACAGTAAAATATATATATATTTAAGGACAAAAAGGAGCAAAGAAAACTATGAACCTTTGGTGCTCCGCTGACAGTTCCAACAGGCAATGCAGTACGAAGGGCGTCCCAGCAGGTCAAATGGTCTTGCAGCTCTCGGTAACTTTAAAATATACCATGGAATTAAATATTATCTAGTATGCTGAATTAAATCAATTAATGGGTAATATTACAATACTGCAAACTTTTCACTCTTCTGTCCACACAAAAAATTAGGTATGTGCAAACAAGTAAACTCAATTAGGCAATCATTATCATGGACATTCAAGTATTAAGTATCTCAAAATGACTAAAACCTAATAAAAGTCGGAAGTATAAGTGCATTGCATCATTTTTTCATGGACATGTGATTGATAGCAGTAATAACAGTTAACAACGTTAGACAGGGAATGTGATTATTACTATTTGCAGACGTTGAATATGGTGCTGTAATATATGTGAAAAAGGAATAGAAAGCATTGATAATAATAATCTTGGTTGCAAGCAGAAACATATTCAATTAACAACAGGAAAGACAAACGGGACTCACCTTTAGAATTTTCTCGTACACTGTTAAGCTTCCACTAGGACGGTGAACCCATGGGGTAGTCTGAGGGGAAGCCAAGAGAACTCTTTTCTTTCCTGTGGTTATTCCTTGCTTTTCTCCACACTAATTAGCTTCATTTGATTGGTTCACTGTTTTTTGATGTTGTAGTGAGCTCTTCTGAAGCTGCTCATTTCTGAAGGGCATGATTCTCCAACCCGTCCATTCTACAGGTCCATTCTAGAGATGGCTTATCAGGCGAAATCTGCTTGTTCTCAGATCCAATCTTAGGTTGCTTCACAGAGCAGTAATCTTTTTGCTTCTGCTTTTACTTTCCTGACCATTTGAAAGTCCTACAATTAAAACTGTACTGCACAAGTAGCAAGCATAGCACCATTGTGTGGGAATTGTGAACTGCTTCTAATAGCTGATCATTCCTTCTATGCAGCATCTGTGCTTGCTTTGTCATCCATGTCAATTTCAGCCACTTCTGATCTGACTGGTGACTGCTTGGGATCTACATCACTTTCTTTGCTATTTAAATTAGCATAATTTCTTGTGCTATCTTTGTATCTACATTGCCTTCTCCAACATTTCGTATGGATTCAGCAGCCTCCGAATTTGAACTTGGCTTACTTTCACTGTCATCATTCTTGGTGTTTGGTTTTCTTCTGTTCAACCAGCTGCAAGCCTGCCTGGATCTACCGAGTGCAGTTGGCCTCAGTGCTCCGTCGGATTCTGAGCATCTTTAACATCAAAGCTGGAACAATACTTGTGAAGCATCTCAACATCAAAGCTGGATCCATTTTCTTGTGCAACTTTGCATGAATTTTCAGCTTCATCTAATTGCAAAACCTGCTCTTCTGATCTATAATAGTGGTGGATGGCCCTCCTGCTCTTTCATATTACTTCATGATGTTCTGCTGAAATATCATCAAGATACTCATCAGCGAGCTCTGAGGCAGTATAACTTCTTGAACAGGTTAAGTGCATGCTACTTATTTTATTTTCACACGACCAAAGATGGACACTGCGTCAACTACACATAGCCGTGCAAGACAGTCAAGTTAAAATACTTCAGTTTGGCCAAATGTGGTGCTCCTCTAACATCTGACATTAACTCAGAAATTGAAGACAGCGACTTGGTAAACCAAGTATGTAAGTCGAACAAACCATCAAAATTTACTTTTGCAAACTGGGATAATTGGTCAATGTTAACCCTTGCAAACTCTGAAGCTCAGACAATTTATAAAGCCTCATAGTAGTCTTCAAACAAAAGCATAATCAATCCCCGGAGAATTTGTGATTGAGATTGATACAGAAGCAGCCAAAATAAGCAAATCAGTGCAAAAGCCTTTGATTTCACAGAGAAGCTTGGTTTTTCGCAACTCTTTTCTTCACCATGTTTCTCCGGAAGTTGAGCCCTATCAGGACTGGTTCAGAAATTTGTCCTCTTCTTGCATCAAAGTTTCATCTGAAAGAAACATCCTCGGATTCCTTCTGCGAGTCATTCAGGACTGATATCTCAGTATACCTCCGTATCTGAAAAGCTTGCAGACATGAAATGTCCTCCAATTCTCTGTGATGCAGAGTGCCATTCGCCGGTTTTTGGTTTGTAAATGAAGAACTGTGGCTGGTGAGAGTATATTGTTTAGGGTCTAAGGTGTATTGAAGATCGCATCAAGATCTAAGATGCAGCAGCGATGAAAATTGGAGGAGTAGGAGCAGGATAAAGTTAAACGTAGGTCAAGTTAACAAAATCAGTGCTCATTGGGAAAATTTTCAACGAGGATTCAATATGAAGTGTCATCTCCGGATCAAAGGAAATACTGGACAGTTTAAATGACAAATAGTTGTATCATGCTCTGGTTCAAAGGAGCTCACATGCTTAGTTCAAACGCCAACATACATTGGAATCAAAGGACAGCATTAGCTCAATAAATTTTACCACTTCAAATCATAAGACTATCCTCAAAACTGGGGAGGGGATACTACCCCGTCAAATGAAGCATCAAGCATTTTCTGTTCCAAAGGATCAGCAAATGTTACCTTGCGAACATGAGTTTTAGGGTCAGAAAAAGGAATAGCATCATTCCTCTCACTTAGGATTTTCTTTCTGGGGGACTCGACCATCTTGAAAGAAGCAGAGATCGTGGGAGACATGAAATTCTTTGCCGTCTTTGATAACAAATAATTCAGAATCATCATACTAAAACTTTATGCTCTTATGCTCTTATCAATTATCTTTAATAACAAATAATTCAGAATCATCATACTAAAACTTTAATAACAAATGATGACATTTTTATTCAGGTTAATTGAATATTAGAATGATGCCATGAGAGTGTAGTAGTTTTAGAGCAGAGCCTACATAACATAATTGATAATTGAATTGAATAGAATAGAATGAACAATAACAAAGAATGAAGATAAAAAGCTAAGTATCATACCAAGTTGTTGCATGAACATTATAGCGGTTAGTTGTTGAATTCCTCCATGAGATTGAATATAAGAAGTGAGATTCCCTCCAGCACAAAACTCCAGGACCAAGTAAACACATTGATCATCACCTAAGTAACTAAAAAAAAAATCAAGTTTATAAACATATTTTTAATTAAACAAAAAAGAGGATTCTCTGACCTGGAAGAAGTGAAGAAGACGAACAATATTGGGATGGTTAACAGAGGACAAAAAATGGATCTCGCAGTCCAAAGAAGCTTTGAGGCGAGGGTTGAGTTTAGAGAAAAACACCTGTTTGATCGCAACATGTTGATGAGTGGGTGTTTATTCAGCTTTCCACACTGTGGAGAAAGAACCCTCTCCAATTTTGGACTTTAAAACGTACGAGTACTTGTTCTTCTTGTTGTATTCATCTTTTTCCATTCCCACCAATTTGCCTTCACATTCTATTTTAGTTAAGTCACATCAAATTTGGTGGCATCCCAACATCACCCAACACCGTTAAAATGCAGAGGTGCAAATAAGGACTCCTTCACACAATCCTTAAACACCTTATGACAAACATAGACGAATCAAAAGAAAAACAACCTCAGGCGCATAACATCAAACACCTAAACGAGTCACCTTTATCTAACTCCAAACTCCGATTCTCAAAATGCGCCGGTTTCAAAATCCCATTGCGTTACTCCGTCGAAGTTCAGCCATTCTACGAAAACCGCATAGCTGTCGCCACCGCTCATGTTAGTTGTAAACTGATTAGCTAAACAGGTTAGTTAAACAGTTGTAATGAATTACTATAAGGAAAGTTATAGTTAGTGAGGAGGGCATTGACAGTCAAGACTTGCTATTACACTTCTTTTCTTCTTCTCTGTTCTCAAACTTCCACTGTAACTCATTCCAGTTCGAATTCTCTTCATAAATTAAGATCACTATTTGTGATGAATCTTCGTTCATGTTGATACCTAGAGTTCCATAACCACCATATCAGATTGGTATTCAGGCTTTGTTTTTTTTTCTGGAGATAGGCGGAATCTACACGACTCAACTAGCGTAAGGGAGATCGGAGGACGTTTGGAGAATCGGATTACTGAGAAGCTAGAGTGAGATCTGGCAGAGCTACTGATACCTTACAGCTATAGACTAAGGAGAGCGAATTAAGACAATTCCTTTGAAGAATTGCTGTCATAAAAGATGGAGATGATGGCATTTCTTCTCATAATCGCAACAATATTCATCATCAACATTCCACAATGCACAACATGTAACAGCAGAGGATCGACTTTCTACTCTCTTTATTTACTTATGCCTATATGTTCTCGATTTGAATCTAAAATCGATTTTCCCTAGGTTAAATGGTGTTAATGTAAAGAATGGCTATCAATGTGAGATATTTCATGATCGATGATACGTCTGCGGAAAGTAAAAGTAAACTTTAGCATATATGCAATTTTGAGAGGCAAGGCTTTAAAATGGCAATCATGCATTTGTAAGGCATTGTGGAGTAAAACTTACCTACATAGGGATAGAGTATGTCAAGACCTAGTGGAGAGATTCGGGGAAGTATCCTAATGACTATGGCGAGTTAATGAATTGGACCAGCAAGGGTCAATTACTGAGTATCATGAGACAATTCGATGCCATAATTAAACATTTAGAATTGTCTTGTCTAGAATATTACATTGATTTGCTTTTTAAAGGTTAGGTGAAATAATGATGTGCAAATGATGGTGAGAAGTATCAACCTAAAACAGTGAGCAAAGCATTGCTTTGCTAAGCTATGAAGCTGCTAGTAACCAAGGGTCGCAGTATCAAGATATTCATGAAAAACAAAATATCACTTAACAGATCCCATAAATATACCATACTTCGGACCTAAACCACAACAAACATAATGAACAGAAACAGCCAAGCCATAACCCAAATTTAATAGAACCATTCACCAGCATTTATAGTGCTAAAAGGAAGAGCAAAGGATTACTGTACTTTGTGATGACTTACTCAGAGCATAAGTTATTTCTTACATAAAAAACTTCAGATCCACTGTTAGAGGTTGAGGAATTGGAGGATGAGTGTATTACCATTGATCCTGTCAATGTTGAGAATCATTTTGAAGCAGCTCAAATTTCTGTCAATGCATTGACTGGGGTAGCCAATTTTAGAAACCATGCGAATCACCTGGAAGATATATCGAAGAGGCGCTTAACATATTCTAATAGGAATAGCACGGTTGGATGCAACTCATAATTTTCCTGAGAATGTTCAGATGGCAGAAGGTTGGGGTGCCAAAATGATGACATTAAAACCACTAGTAGTCCACATGTAAGCTGATGGCAACAAAGTGAAAGATTTCTTCCTACCAGTGGTAAGAATTTCAAGTGGACAATACAACATACTAATTTCACTTCAGATGTTATGTTAATTCCACTGGGTGTTGTGATGTAGTGCTAGGGGTGGAATGGCTGGTAACATTGGGGATATAATATGGAACTTTGATAAATTGAGTCATGGAATTCTGCAGTGCAAGGAAGGAAGGCATGTGCTGAGATGCGAGCCACACAATTGGGATGGTAAGACTGTTAAGACTCAACAGTTAGGGAAAATTTTGGATCAAGGAGTTCATTTCTCCATGATACAGGTTTGTGAGGAGGAAGGATTTTTACTGCATTCACTAACTAACTACTTTCCTATATAGTAATTCAGTTATAACTGTTTAACTAACCTGTTTAGCTAATTCAGTTACAACTGTTTAACTAACTACTCATGCTGAGCAGTCTATGATTCTACCCTCAATTGAGCAGTTACTGCAGAAATATACTGATGTTTTTCAGGTTCCTACCCAATTACCTCCTACCAGGGTAGGCTATGATCACCAAATTCCCCTGCAGAATAACATAGATCCTGTGAATAAAAGGCCATACAGGTATGCTAAACAGCAGAAAGACATCACTGATAGACTGGTACAAGAAATGTTGGATTCAGGTGTGATTCAAAACAGTACCAGCCCTTATGCTAGCCCAATTATTTTAGTTGGCAAGAAGGATGGGTCATGGAGACTCTGTACTGATTATATAGAATTAAACAAGGGCACAATTAAGGATAGATTTCCTATTCCTTTAGTAGAAGACTTAATGGATGAACTACATGGCTCAATCATTTTTTCTAAAATTGATCTAAGAGCTGGTTATCACCAAGTTAGAATGAGCCCTATGGATGTGTATAAGACAGCATTCAGGACACATAGTGGACATTACGAATACTTGGTAATGCCTTTTGGGCTTACCAATGCACCAGCTACATTTCAGAGCTTGATGAATTCAGTTTTCAAAGAGTTCCTAAGGAAATTTTTACTTGTCTTTTTTGATGACATCCTTATATACAGTACAACTGAAGAGGAACATCTTATTCACTTAGACAAAGTGTTGGATGTTATGAGAAAACATCAATTGTTTTCCAAACAATCCAAATGTTATTTTGGAGTCTCTAAAGTGGAATACTTGGGGCATTTCATTTCAAATGAGGGTGTTTCAACTGATCCAACAAAAATAATGGCAGTGCAGAATTGGAGTCTACCTCAATCAGTCAAGCAACTCAGAGGATTTTTGGGTTTAGCTGGGTACTACAGACGATTTGTTAAAGGCTATGGCACTGTAGCTAGACCACTGACTGATATGCTCAAAAAAGACAAGTTCCATTGGACTATGGAATCCAAGTTAGCATTTCATGAATTGAAAGGACTATTAACTTCTGCACCTGTTTTAGCAATGCCTGATTTTTCTCAGCAATTTATCATTGAAGTGGATGCTTCAGGGCAAGGAGTTGGGGCTGTGTTAATGCAGAATCATCACCCTATAGCCTTCATCAGTCGCATGTTAAACCAACAACAACAATCTCTGTCCACTTATGAAAAGGAACTACTTGCTGTGGTTTTTGCTGTACAAAAATGGAGGCACTATTTGTTGAACAACCACTTCATTATTAAGACTGGTCATAGAAGCTTGAAGTATATTCTGGATCAGAGATTGACTACTGAATTTCAACAAAAATGGTTGGTTAAACTAATGGAATTTGATT
>PGWS01024157.1:0-16380 GCA_002896235.1 Cicer reticulatum | reverse complement strand
TATTTGTAGAGATTAGGATTCTCTCAATTTGCCATCCTCTCTTTTTCATTCATTTCTAATGTTTTTTAATTAATAATTTGATATTTAGTGGGTTTAAATAGTTTTAATACATAAGTAAAAAAGTATTTATATATTATAATTTTTTTTTAGTTTATGTAAAAAAGTTACATTTTTTAGCCTTAGATAATTATTATGTAAGTATTTTTAATCTCTCTTGAAATATAAATAAATATTAGTAAAGAATTTTTTTATACACATATTTACAACAAATATAAAAAGCCTCTTCCATAAAAGTAATTTAAAATTTGATTTTAAAATTTATATGTTTGTTATTTTTATTTTAAACATATAACATTTTTAAAAATTATATTGAATTAATTTCTTATATTTTTATTTTTATTTTTTGAGTAAGTGGTGGTGATAACATTTCTTATGTGTTTTTTCTTCAGGAAATATGCTGCACTTTGGTTCCACTCTCCGTTTTATATTACTTATGATTGTCATAGCAAGTTTTATCATTCTTTTATTTGTATTATTTGTTTTACCTGTGTTGGTTGACTGGTATAAATCTCGTCAAACCAGTCCACCATCAGAAACGACCGAACCGATAGAAATGGCCGAACCGATAGAAACGGCCGAACCGATAGAAACGGCCGAACCGATAGAATCTGATGAAGCAGCACAAATTATGGCGAGTATGGATGAGTTTCTAGATGAAATTTTGTACAATTCATCTATGCACACCACATTTAATCAAACAGACTGTACAATATGTATAGAAGATTTTGAAAATAATAACATATTGTACAGCTTACCATGTGGACATGTATTTCACAAGGATTGTGTATCCACATATCTAATAGGAGCACGCGATAAAGTTTGTCCAATATGTAGACAAATAATTATTGCTTAGTTTGTTTTAAGAGTTTAATGGGATTAGTGTGGTAATCTGAATATAAATTATTTGTAATGGTGGAGTGGTTTAAGAGTTGTATATGGAGTTAGTGTGGTAATCAAGCATTAGTTTGTTTAAGACTGTATGGGGAGCATTTAGATTTCAATTATTTAGTCTAATATCAAATTTGTAATGGGATACTCTATTTCATCACTCCTTCAACCCTATATTGATCATAAACACCAGAGATTATACAGAATTGTTCAAAAGCATTTAAATTTTGATCTTAATGAACAGAATATTAAAAAAGGACATTTCAAGAAGCAAGTCTAAAATGAAATGACAGAAGTTCAATAATAAGGCAGCAACAACATCCAATTAAAATTCAGTATGAATACTCATCTATGACATGTACAGAAAAAATATGAAAGAAGTCCAAAGTTAGTGCCAATTGAGTATATCTAATTAGCTTGATGAAGTTGCTCAATATACACCATCACCGCATATTGATTTTAAGTCGTCAAGATTCTCTTTAAGAACTTATCCCATCGGAACAGCAACAATCCATCATTAGATTTATAACAGCTGAAACTTTGAGTAATATTGCCATCTGACGCGTGCAAACACAAGAACCTAAGATTGGGACCTGATCAACCAACAACTCCCTATTTTTTGAAACTGCCAACTTAACAGCAGACTCATGACACCAAAACTATTATCACAGTCTTAGAATGGGCTCAATGTTTTAATCGGCCCATAAAAACTAATTTAACTGTTTTAGATAGAATGGTTTCATTTTTGCACCTCTCAAAGACATGGTAATTATTTCTTATGGCGTTAGACATTTATTCAGAACGTTGTAATTTAAAAAATATATTTTTGATAAATATATTTAAAATTTTATTTTTTGATAATTAATACAATGAGAATAATTATCTCGACGACATGTAAGGTAATTTACGATCATATGAAGTAACCATTGAATAAAAGTGAAGAATTCAAAGAAGACACCATTATATGAAGTAATTTTATTAAATAGTATTTTTAGGCCTTTTATTTACAAAGTTTGAATACATCATATACCACATGATGGATTCCACCTGGCCCGCCATAAAGAAAAGTGTCGATAGTAGGGTCCTTGATATTCGCCATTGTATCGCAAGTCATAACACTTTGAAATTGCATCACTATATTATTTAATCCTAGGTTTAATATCGATTTCATTAATATTTGAATCATAATATCAAGGTTCCCATGAAACCTGAGCTATTTAAATCCTTCTGAGATAGTCCCCACTACCCATTGGGGTGATTATCCATATAGGTGAAGCAATAAGTCACCCACCAAATCTAATCATGATGCTCAATTGCTTAATGAGTAAACAATGTCTTAGGCCAATATCCAACACCATTTCTCTTTTTCAACAATTAACCACCAATGACCCGTGAATTGATCCACAAATATGATTAGGAAATTAAAATAATAATCAACCAAATAACTTACTAGAAAAGGTGATATCAACCACTCAGTCAATAATATAGAATTTAAAGAGATCCGTGAAGCCTAAAGTCAAACCCATCACTGCAATTGATATTATTAAATTGATATTTTAGTGTGATATTAACGGTTCAAATATGAGAAATGCACTTGTATGCTGTGAGTTTATTGGTTGTGTTTTCCATTTCGTCTACAAACCATTTTTTTTATATAAAAAAAAACTTATTATGTCATAATGAGTTGATATTTTAGTTTTGTTTATTTAATTTATAATTTTTGTTTAATTAATAATCACTTCTTAAATTACTAAATAGAAATATCAATAGTAACTACTTAAAATATAATATTATTTTCTAAGTAATAATGTTATTATATAAAAAATAATAACTTATATACAGTTAGTTATATGTGGAGTGTGTAACATGTGATACATTCATAATCAAAAAGACAAAAGTACTGTTAATTTTTGACATTAAGAAGCCATTTGTGCTGTGATCCCAATGGAAACGACAGGTGATTGGACAGCTCCGAGAGCAAATTTTTTGTTTGGATAACTTGTACGACACCTGGACAAGATGAGTGTAACATCCGTTTTAAGGTGACCATCAGCCTGCATGTTGTATCAATTTGAGCTTGAGCAAAAACCATAATATATATTTTAAATTGTCTAATGTATTAAATTCATATGCATACCGTCCAATGACCAATTAGTCGTAGTTGACTGTCTCCATATATGCTTGGATGAAACTTGTATATCAATAAACATGTACAATAGTATATTAATAGAGTGTAATGTAGACAAAAAACAAAATCATGCATAATCGGTTAAAAAGAGCAATTATATAGTGAAAATTATGTCACCATGAAATTGAAATAAAAATATAATTGACATAAACAAAACGAAAAGTTACTCACTCCTATTCCTGCTTGTATGCTATTAAGTTGTGTTTGGTGGACCATTTTGAACCCAAACAGAAGATATGCTATATTGACCTCTTTTAATTGACAAACTTATCACCTATTTTTTGCACGAGCTCCAATGAAATATCATGTTTTGTGTTGTATCAATGCTAAACAACTAGGAAATACAAAAAAAAAAATACAATATTTAGAATATGCAATAGTAAAACTTTGTTAAAAATGTTATAGTGATTAATATTTTTTTAATAAAAATAAAGTTTATATCTATAATTTTTATGGTTATTTAGTTTAACTGATATTTAAAAAATATTTAATTGAACTGATATTTTAAAAATATTATATCTTTTAAATATTGTAGTGATTTTTGTAATTGCTATTGATCTTACTTCAACGAAGGAAATTAAGTACATGCTTACATAAGCTAAGCAAGATATAGCAAAATATTTTAATTTGAAATACTACGATGTATCAATAAAGAAAGTGATTACTTTTAGATATGATAAAATGTATCAATAAAGAAAGTGATTATTTTATATATGAATAAAAGGTGGCTAAATATTTAAATGGTAAATACAATGAAATAATCATTGTATATGTTTAAATTTTGTAAAATTTGAACTAATTGTTAAATAGTTAAATAGTTAAGTTCGAGAACAAATACTTAAACCACAATTTAATTATCAAATCTTGAATCGTTGAAATCAATTTTTTGTTGGTTTGTTTTCAAAACGTTGTATATATATTGGATGTATCAAGTAAAACAAGTTATAATATAATAAGATTAATTTTTGATCATACAACTATACAAGGACGATCATGATTACAAATGTCGCATGACCAATTAAAATAATCAGCATGACTTTTATTTTAATCTTAATCATTCACGATTTTATCAATGACTAAGATTCACAATTATTATTAAAAAAAAATCATTTGATATAATTCATATATGTCAAATGTATTGATTTTAAATAATATTTCCTTACATGGTATCATGGGAGCTTTGGGAATATTGTTGAAAATCTTCCACGAGTGATTTTGAAGATGAATTAGTAACAATCGAGGTCTTCTTGTCTTTTTGTGAATAGGAGCTTTTCCTGTAGGACATCCTTCTACATTTTTTACCAGTAGAATTATGGTCTACTTTGAGTGATATTTGTTTCGAATGATGGGTAAAGCTGAGATGCAATAAAAAGGAACATAAAATAGTTCAATGAATAAATATAATTGAAGTTGAAAATTTTATATGAAATTTTAACTAATAAAATACATAATAACTTATTTGTTAGACACAATTTTTGCTTATATATATATGGGTGAGAATCTGTTGACTCCAAAAGTAAGTCTGAAATAAGTTATTTAACTTAATAATTCAATATAAACGATAAATTTCACTATAATCAACCATTAATTATTGACGTAATATATTAATAATCAACCGTCATAGAGATTATTTTTTGAAATTTTATTATACATTCATTTGAAATTTTTTAATGAAGTATCAAATAGTTTTAAAAATTGTGGATTTTGATCTACTCGGTAAGAAATTTTATTGGACGGTTGAATTAATAAAATTTATCATTTATGTTGAGTTATTGAGTAGAATACTCATCACATAGTTACTTCTATTCAACGGAATCTCACCTTTATATGCATATCATGCTTTCTACTTCAACAAATAACATTAGCACTACAAAAAATTGATCTATCGTGACACACAAAATGTTTCACTAAAAGTTAAAAACTGTAGGTAAAAAGTCAATAATACTTTGAGTGACACTCAAATCTAAGTGTCAACTTTAAGGGGCGTCCTGCTACACTTTGAGGACTGGTCACTACATGTTCTGAGAATTGTCACTACATGTTTTTGATTTATACCTACAATAAGGACTGTCACTATAAACTAGATAAATATAATAAAGAATTAGTCTATGCCTACAGTATTATCTATCACTAAAACGTGAAAAAATATAAATAAAATATTAATTTATTCCTACGGTATGGCTGTCACTAAAAACTTATTATTATTTATTAAATTAAATTTATTTTATCTCCCTTCTAACTGTAATTCTAAAATTATTAATACCAGTAAATTAAATTAAAATTTTAATTTATTTTTATTAATTAATGACATTTAAACATACAATAAAATATAATTTAATTTTACTAATTCTATTAAATGCGTGTTACTTGCATTCTTAACATTTAATTATAGCACTAACATGAGTATCATATCCTTGTGACAATATTGTAATGAAATTAGATCATAAAAAAATATATTTCTCCACTAATTAGATCATAAAATCTTTACAAAAGTGATATATTTCTCCCACTTATGAAATAAATTCTTAATTTCAACTTATCCTAACATTTTCTCTAAAATCTCTCCTTCCATGTTTTAGAATCTATCTTTGGAAAATCTATCATTTTCATTATTCTTTGTCCAGCAACACTTGCTTTTGAGAAATAATTTCAGATTTAATAAACCAACTCCTAAAGCTTTGTCATACAATAAAAGATATATATAATTAACAAAAATTATAAAAACCAAACAATTATAAGGTAATAAGCTTTGAGGGTTCAATCTTTTGAAATTTGTAATGTATAGAGGTTGTGTTCTCAATTTTGTGTAAAAGCAAATTGCACTAATTTGCAAGTGCTGAAAGAACAAACTCATAAATAATTATTATGATCATCACATTCACAATATAAAAATAAATGACATCCCCACAAAGACTGAAATTTTGTTGCACAATATTAATACTTTGGACATTTCATGGTCTAGGCAATGTAATATTGCACATGATATCATTCAGAAATGTATGTAATCAAAGTTGTACCACACCTATCATCCAATTAAAATAATGTGGTTGGGGGATAATAGAATTGTATTATTAAGTGTAGATTACTGATCACAAGGGTATTTGAATATGTGGTAAATTGATAAGTAAGGAATAGTAGTATCATCACAGATTTATAATAATTAGTTAAGAAATACATGAAAAGTATGTACTATTGATAGTTGAGAGACATGGAGGACCCAAACCATTGATATTAAATAGTTACTACTATCTAAGTTTGTTGTGATTGCATTTTATTTCTCATCAGAATAATATAGGCATTCAACAATTTTCATGGCAGTGCTGAAATTGAATTTTGTTCTAACCTGATAATAGTTCTTATCCTATTTATCAACAATGCAGACTCTGCCAAGTCGATGGATTGAGCAAGAGCAACAGCTTTGTTTGACACTCTTGGTGCTCATTCGCATGGTCACTGTCAGCAACTATACCAGCACCAGCTTGAAGGTACGCAATCCACTCGCGTCGTTGGTTTAGGTCTTTGTATGAGTACATTGTGTCGTACCCTTGTTCCGGTTGGAAATACTATTGTCCTCAGAGCTAGAGCAATGTCCATGTTGCCTGAGAAATAAATGTATCCAAATCCTCCGCTATAAGGCCCTCGCATTGCCACCTCCATTCGTCGATTAATTGCATGGCCCTCACCTGCATTTACCAGTTATTGCATAAGAATTGAAGCTGAAGATTGAAATTGACAGTAAAATATATATATATTTAAGGACAAAAAGGAGCAAAGAAAACTAATGAACCTTTGGTGCTCCGCTGACAGTTCCAACAGGCAATGCAGTAACGAAGGGCGTCCCAGCAGGTCAAAATGGTCTTGCAGCTCTCCGGTAACCTTTAAATATTACATGGAATTAAATATTATCTAGTATGCTGAATTAAATCAATTAATGGGTAATATTACAATACTTGCAAACTTTTCACTCTTCTGTCCCACAAAAATTAGGTATGTGCAAAACCAAGTTAAACTCAATTAGTGCAATCATTATCATGGACATTCAAGTATTAAGTATCTCAAAATGATAAAACCTAATAAAGTCGGTAAGTCATAAGTGCGAATTGCTAATCATTATTCATGGACATGTGATTGATTAGCAGGTATAACAGTTAACAACGATTAAGAAAAGGAATGTGAATTATTTACTATTGCAGAGTTGAATATGGATGCTGTAAATATGTGAAAAAGGAATAGAAAGCATGATAAATAATAATCTTGGTTGCAAGCATGAAAACATATTCAATTAACAACAGGAAAGACAAACGGTACTCACCTTTAGAATTTCTCGTACACTGTTTAAGCTTCCATAGGACGGTGAACCCATGGAGTAGTCTGAAGAAGCCAGAGACTCTCTCCTGTGGTTATTCCTTGGCTTTTTCTCCACACTAATAGCTTCATTTGATTGGTTCACTGTTTTTTCGATGTTGTCAGATGAGCTCTTTTGAAAGCTGCTCATTTCTGAAGGGCATGATTCTCCAACCACGTCCCAATTCTACAGGTCCATTCCGTAGAGATGGCTTATCAGGCGAAATCTGCTTGTTCCTCAGATCCAATCTTAGGTTGCTTCACAGAGCTAGTAATCTTTTTTGCTTCTGCTTTTACTTTCCTTGACCATTTGAAAGTACCTACAATTAAAACTGTACCTGCACAAAGTAGCAAGCATAGCACCATGTGTGGAGGAATGTGAACTGCTTCTAATAGCTGATCATTCCTCTTCTAATTGCAGCATCTGTGCTTGCTTTGTCATCCATGTCAATTTCAGCCACTTCTGAATCTGAACCTGGTGACTGCTTGGGATCACATCACTTTCTTTGCTATTTAAATTAGCATAATTTCTTGTGCTATCTTTGTATCTACATTGCCTTCTCCACACATTTCGTTATGGATTTCAGCAGCCTCCGAATTTGAACTTGGCTTACTTTCACTGTCATCAATTCTTGGTGTTTGGATTTCTTCTGCTTCAACCAGCTGCAAAGCCTGCTCTGGATCTACCAGAGTGGCAGATTGGCCCTCGAGTGCCTCCTCGGATTCTGAAGCATCTTTAACATCAAAGCTGGAAACAATTACTTGTGAAGCATCTTCAACATCAAAGCTGGAGTCAATTTCTTGTGCCAACTTTGCATTTAAATTTTCAGCTTCATCTAATTGCAAAACCTGCTCTTCTGATTCTATAATAGTGGCTGGATGGCCCTCCTGCTCTTCATATACTTCATGATGTTCTGCTGAAATATCATCAAGATACTCATCAGCGAGCTCTGAGGCAGTATAACTTTCTTGAACAGTTAAGTGAGTGCTACTTATTTTATTTTCACCACGACCAAAGATAGGACACTGGTCAACTACAACATAGCCGTGCAAGACAGTCAAGTTAAAATACTTCAGTTTGGCCAAATGTGGTGCTCCTCTAACATCTGACATTAACTCAGAAATTGAAGACAGCGACTTGGTAAACCAAGTATGTAAGTTTCGAACCAAACCATCAAAATTTACTTTTGCAACTGGATAATTGGTCAATGTTAACCCTTGCAAACTCTGAAAGCTCAGACAATTTATAAGCCTCATAGTAGTCTTCAAACAAAGCATAATCAATCCCCGGAGAATTTGTGATTGAGATTGATACAGAAGCAGCCAAAATAAGCAAAATCAGTGCAAAAGCCTTTGATTTCACAGAGAAGCTTGGTTTTCGCAACTCTTTTTCTTCAACCATGTTCTCCGGAAGTTGAGCCCTATCAGGACTTGGTTCAGAAATTGTTCCTCTTCTTGCATCAAAGTTCATCTGAAAGAAACATCCTCGGATTCCTTCTGCGAGTCATCAGACTGAGTATCCTCAGTTACCTCCGTATCTGAAAAGCTTGCAGACATGAACTGTCCTCCAATTCTCTGTGACTGCAGAGTGCCATTCGCGGTTTTGGTGTAATGAAGGAACTGTGGCCTTGGTGAGAGGTAATTCGTTTTAGGGTCATAAGGTGGTATTGAAGGATCGGCATCAACATGATCTAAGATGGCAGCAGCGGATGAAATTGGAGGAGTAGGAGCAGGACTAAGCTTAAAAGTAGGGTCAAGGTAACAAAATCATGCTCTTGGGAAACATTTTCAAACGAGGATTCAATATGAATGTCATTCTCGGGAATCAAAGGAACATGGACAGTTTCAAAATGACAAATCTGTTGTATCATTCTCTGGTATCAAAGGAGCATTCACATGCTTAGTTTCAAACGACAAATCATCCATTGGAATCAAAGGAACAGCATTAGCATCACATAATTTTTACCACTCAAATCATCAGAACTATCCTCAAAACTGGGGAAGGGGATACTATCCCCGTCAAATGAAGCATCAAGCATTTTCTGTTCCAAAGGATCAGCAAATGTTACCTTGCGAACCATGAGTTTTTAGGGTCAGAAAAAGGAATAGCATCATTCCTCTCACTTAGGATTTTCTTTCTGGGGACTCGACCCATCTTGAAAGAAGCAGAGATCGTGGGAGACATGAAATTCTTTTGCCGTCTTTGATAACAATAATTCAGAATCATCATACTAAAACTTTATGCTCTTATGCTCTTATCAATTATCTTTAATAACAAATAATTCAGAATCATCATATTAAAACTTTAATAACAAATGATGACATTTTTATTCAGGTTAATTGAATATTAGAATGATGCCATGAGAGTGTAGTAGTTTTTAGAGCAGAGCCTACATAACATAATTGATAATTGAATTGAATAGAATAGAATGAACAATAACAAAGAATGAAGATAAAAAGCTAAGTATCATACCAAGTTGTTTGCATGAACATTATAGCGGTTAGTTGTTGAATTCCTCCATGAGATTGAATATAAGAAGTGAGATTCCCTCCCAGCACAAAACTCCAGACCAAGTAAACACATTGATCATCACTAAGTAACTAAAAAAAAATCAAGTTTATAAACATATTTTATTAAAACAAAAAAAAAGAGGATTCTCTGACCCTGGAAGAAGTGAAGAAGACGAACAATATTGGGATGGTTAACAGAGGACAAAAAATGGATCTCGCAGTCCAAAGAAGCTTTGAGGCGAGGGTTGAGTTTAGAGAAAAACACCTGTTTGATCGCAACATGTTGACGAGTGGGTGTTTATTCAGCTTTCCACACTGTGGAGAAAAGAACCCTCTCCAATTTTGGACTTTAAAACGTACGAGTACTTGTTCTTCTTGTTGTATTCATCTTTTTCCATTCCCACCAATTTGCCTTCACATTCTATTTTAGTTAAGTCACATCAAATATGGTGGCATCCCAACATCACCCAACACCGTTAAAATGCAGAGGTGCAAATAAGGACTCCTTCACACAATCCTTAAACACCTTATTGACAAACATAGGACGAATCAAAGAAAACCAACCTCGGGCGCATAAGATCAAACACCTAACAGTCACTCTTTCATCTAACCAAACTCCGATTCTCAAAATGACGCCGGTTTTCAAAATCCCATTACGGTTACTCCGTCAAGTTCAGTCCATTCTACGAAAACCGCATAGCTGTCGCCACCGCTCCATGTTACAGTTGTAACTGAATTAGCTAAACAGGTTTAGTTAAACAGTTGTAACTGAATTACTATATAGGAAAGTAGTTAAGTTAGTTGAGGGGTATTGATAGTCAAGACTTGTATTACACTTCTTCTTCTTCTTTCTCTGTTCTCAACTTCCATTGGTAACTCAATTCCAGTTCGAATTCTCTTCAATAAATAAGAATTCCTACTGTTTGTGATTGAATTCTTCGTTTTCATTGTTGATTACTTAGAGTTCCATAACCACCATATCAATTGGTATTCAGAGCTTTGTTTTTTTTTCTGGGAGATGGCGGAATCTACACGAACTCAAGCAGCGGTAAGGGAGATCGAGGAACGTTTGGAGAATCGGATTACTGAGAAGCTAGAGTTGAGATTGGCAGAGCTAGCTGGATCCTTACAACAAACACTAGGAGAGTCGATTAAGCAATCTTTTGAAGAATTGCTGCATAAAAATGGAGATGATGGCATTTCTTCTCATAATCGCAACAATATTCATCATCAACATTCCAATGCTAACAACAGTAACAGAGGTGATCGATTTTCTACTCCTTATTCTTGCCATACTCGATTGTCTAAAATCGATTTCCCTAGGTTTAATGGTGCTAATGTGAAAGAATGGCTATATCAATGTGAGACTTATTTCATGATCGATGATACGCCTGCGGGAAGTAAAAGTAAAACTTGCTATTATGCATTTTGAGGCAAGGCTTTAAAATGGCATCATGCATTTGTAAGGTCATTGTGGAGTACAACTTTACCTACATGGGAAGAGTATGTCAAAATCCTAGTGGAGAGATTTCGGGGAAGTATGTAATGATCCTATGGCTGAGTTAATGAAGTTGAGACAGCAAGGGTCAATTACTGAGTATCATGAACAATTCGATGCCATAATTACACAATTAGAATTGTCTGCAGAATATACATTGAGTTGTTTTTTAGGAGGGTTGAAAAATGATGTGCAAATGATGGTGAGAATGTTTCAACCACAAACAGTGAGCAAAGCATTTGTTTTGGCTAAGCTTTATGAAGCTGCTAGTAAGCAAGGGTCGCAGTTCAGTATTTCTATGAAAAACAAAAACCACAACAGTACCAAATCCATACTTGGCCCTAAACCACAACAAACATATGAACAGGAAACAGCCAAGCCCAAACCCAAATTTAATAGAACCCTTTCACCAGCATTTATGGCTGAAAGGAGAGCCAAAGGATTATGTTACTTTTGTGATGAACCTTATTCTGCAGAGCATAGTATTTCTCATAAAAAACTTTCAGATCCATCTGTTAGAGGTTGAGGATTGGAGGATGAGTGTATTACCATTGGATCCTGTCAATGTTGAGAATCATTTTGAAGCAGCTCAAATTTCTGTCAATGCATTGACTGGGGTAGCCAATTTTAGAACCATGCGAATTCACTGGAAGATATATGAAGAAGGCTCTACATATTCTAATAGATAGCGGGAGCACTCATAATTTTCCTGGATGTTCAGATGGCAGAAAAGGTTGGGGTGCAAAATTGATGACATAAAACCACTAGTAGTCACTGTAGCTGATGGCAACAAAGTGAAGATTCTTCAGTGGTAAGAAATTTCAAGTGGACAATACAACATACTAATTCACTTCAGATGTTATGTTAATTCCACTTGGTGTTGTGATGTAGTGCTAGGGGTGGAAATGGCTGGTAACACTTGGGGATATAATATGGAACTTTTGATATTGAGCATGGATTTCAGTGCAAGGAAGAAGCATGTGCTGAGAGGAGCCACACAATTGGATGTAAGACTGTTAAGATCTCACAGTTAGGGAAAAATTTTGGATCAAGGAAGTTCATTTCTCATGATACAGGTTGTGTGAGGAGGAAGGATTTTTACTGCATTCACTAACAACTACTTTCCTATATAGTAATTCAGTTATAACTGTTTAACTAACCTGTTTTAGCTAATTCAGTTACCAACTGTTTAACTAACTCTCATGCTGAGCAGTCTATGATTCTACTCAATAGAGCAGTTACTGCAGAAATATACTGATGTTTTTCAGGTTCCTACCCCAATTACCTCCTACCAGGGAGGCTATGATTTCACCAAATTCCCCTGCAGAATTAACATAGATCCCTGTGAATAAAAGGCCATACAGGTATGCTAAACAGCAGAAAGACATCACTGATAGACTGGTACAAGAAATGTTGGATTCAAGGTGTGATCAAAACAGTACCAGCCCTTATGCTAGCCCAATTATTATAGTTGGCAAGAAGGATGGGTCATGGAGACTCTGTACTGATTATTAGAATTAAACAAGGGCACAATTAAGGATAGATTCCTATTCCTTTAGTAGAGAGACTTAATGGATGAACTACATGGCTCAATCATTTTTTCTAAATTTGATCTAAGAGCTGGTTATCACCAAGTTAGAATGAGCCCTATGGATGTGTATAAGACAGCATTCAGGACACATAGTGGACATTACGAATACTTGGTAATGCCTTTTGGGCTCTACCAATGCACCAGCTACATTTCAGAGCTTGATGAATTCAGTTTTCAAGAGTTCCTAAGGAAAATTTTTACTTGTCTTTTTGATGACATCCTTATATACAGTACAACTGAAGAGGAACATCTTATTCACTTAGACAAGTGTTGGATGTTATGAGAAAACATCAATTGTTTTCCAAACAATCCAAATGTATTTTGGAGTCTCTAAAGTGGAATACTTGGGGCATTTCATTTCAAATGAGGGTGTTTCAACTGATCCCAACAAAAATAATGGCAGTGCAGAATTGGAGTCTACCTCAATCAGTCAAGCAACTCAGAGGATTCCTTTGGGTTAGCTGGGTACTTACAGACGATTTGTTAAAGGCTATGGCACTGTAGCTAGACCACTGACTGATATGCTCAACAAAAGACAAGTTCCATTGGACTATGGAATCCAAGTTAGCATTTCATGAATTGAAAAGGACTATTAACTTCTGCACCTGTTTTAGCAATGCCTGATTTTTCTCAGCAATTTATCATTGAAGTGGATGCTTCAGGGCAAGGAGTTGGGGCTGTGTTAATGCAGAATCATCACCCTATAGCCTTCATCAGTCGCATGTTTAAACCAACAACAACAATCTCTGTCCACTTATGAAAAGGAACTACTTGCTGTGGTTTTTGCTCGTACAAAAATGGAGGCACTATTTGTTGAACAACCACTTCATTATTAAGACTGGTCATAGAAGCTTGAAGTATATTCTGGATCAGAGATTGACTACTACTGAATTTCAACAAAAAATGGTTCGGTTAAACTAATGGAATTTTGATTTTTCCATTGATACAAACAGGGTCATCTGAATGTGGTTGTTGATTGCACTGTCTAGGATGGAAATCGTGCAATGTCATGCTCTGTTAACCCATCATATTGATTCAGATATGCTAGAAAGGCTTAAGCAATCTTGGTCCATTGATGTGGGTCTGCAGAAACTAATAACACAGTTACAACAGAGTCCAACCTCACATAAACACTATATCTTGGAATGGCCTCGAACTCAGAAGGAAAGGAAGATAGTTTGGCAAGGATGTGCAATTAAGGCAAGAATTGTTACATTGGTTCATAATGCAGCCTCAGGGGGTCACTCAGGGCAGAAATGCTACTACACAAAGGATTAAGGTTTGTTCTTTACTGGAAAGGCCTGAACAAGGATGTCAAGCCTTCCATACAGCAATTGCCCAACTTGTCAGAAATGCAAGTATGACACTGCTGCCTACCCAGGTTTTATTACAACCTTAACAATTTCCTGATCATGTGTGCAGCACATCACAATGGATTTTCATTTGAGGGATTGCCTATTTCTTATGGGAAACAAGTTATTTTTTGTTATAATAGACAGATTGAGTAAGGCTGCTCATTTCATATCCTTAGCTAAAAATATCTTATTGTTCAATATTCCTATTAAGTTTTGCATTTTCTAAATTTTCAGCTTTGAGTTTAACAATGTGGATTTTCATCAATTCTCAATAATATTTTAGGATCTTTATCAAAAGCAACTTTTTTAGATTCAATCTCTTTGAATTTATTTATTTTTCGTTTTAGATGCCAAATATGTTATTTTCTATGAAACATATGCAAACAACTAATCAACTAAGACGACCCAACATTGTTCTAACAACTAGAAACAAGTATAGACAAAAACATAAATTATAATATACAAATAAAACAAATAGTTAGATGAATATAAGTATAACAATAAAATGAAACAATAGCATTTGAATTAGATATGAGTAAAAAAACATTTGATTAGAAATTATTTGGAGTTTTACCCTTAACGTTATATTAATTATTATTATTAATTATTATTATTATTATAATTTATTATTAATTATTTATATTTAACGATGTAATAGTGTAACATACTACTAACTGTTAAGGTAAACATAGGGTTAATCACACATCCGAGAGACTTGACGAAAAACTTGAAGATTGTCATATAAAACTATAAAGTATCAAATCAAATATTATATAACCACACAGTATATCTAACAATTTAAGTTGTAATATAATGCAAAGTTGATTATCAAATGATTAAACTACATGATTTCTAACATATTTCAGAGTATGAGAGTTTTATGGTTTTAAATGACTTGAACTCTCTACAAAATACTCAATATTTATTATTCGTATCATTTCTCTTTTACATAAACGGTTATGGTTATCTCTGGAAACTCACTCTCTCTTGTTTCTTCACTAAGTCTGCATAATTTTCATGTTGAAAAAGGTCTATATATTATACTTACATAGGAAACCGGAATGAGTCACGGGAAGCACAGATTAATCTATTGATCAAGTAGTAAGTGTCGGACCCTTTAGTTGCAACCAACACAAACACAATTCTTCTGTAGTTGATTAAATTCTTTAAAAGTTTGATACTGACGAACATCAATAATGAAATGCCATAATGAATTGAAAATTAATCTTCTCTTACACATTGAAATACACAGATGATATATTTTCAAAATAGAGTGTGATATTAATAATGTTTATAAGCTATTAATAACCTATCTAAAGAAGTCAAAACAATACTTAAAGTTAACACAATTCATTTCTTGAGTCACTAAATCTCATAATCAACTATATATTAAAAAATACTCTCAACTCTAAAATAATACTATATTGTAATGATAATTTCAACTCTAAAAATATTCAACTCTAAATAATTTCTACTACAGTAATTTTGTGCCTTGAAATTTTTGGGTAAACAATACCAACCACCAAACATTGTAAAGAGTAAATTTTTGATAATTATAAAGTCTTATTCGAACTATTAAAAGAAAAAATTACTAATGACAAATTTTAATCAAGAGATAAAATTTCTAGAGTAATTTTCTGTTACTATTAATAGAATTAAAATAACAAATTTAATAAATTTTACATATTTTGAGCATATAAGTCGAATTAAGGGTACAAACTCAAACTTTCACGGAGACACAACCAAGCAAAGCCATAGGGCCAAATTAATATTGCAAAATATGGTTTGGTAGCTCCACGGGAGTGAGAGAGATATCGGAGACTGTCACAGAGTTGAGGATAACGATATTGCATTTTTATTTTATTGATATATTTTTTAATTACAGACTTATATTAAAGTTCCTGTTTTCATATTTTTTTGGAAAATTACTCCTACCAAAATCAAA
>PGWS01024155.1:0-11513 GCA_002896235.1 Cicer reticulatum | reverse complement strand
GTATAGACAAAAACATAAAATTATAATATACAAATAAAACAAATAGTTAGATGAATATAAGTATAACAATAAAATGAAACAATAGCATTTGATTAGAGATGAGTAAAAAAACATTTGATTAGAAATTATTGATTTTTACCCTTAACGTTATATTATTTTATTATTAATTATTATTATTAATTATTAATTATTATTAATTATTATATTAAATGTATATGTAAATACTACTAAAGTCTTTAAGTAACATAGGGTTTATCACACACCGAGAGAACTTGACGAAAAAACTTGAAGATGTCATAAAAATATAAAGTATAATCATATATAAACCACACAGTATATCTAAATTTTAACTTAAGTATAAATCAAATATATAAACCAACAGAGTATATCTAAAATTTAAGTTGAATATATGCAAAAAGTTGATTATCAAATGATAAAACTACATGATTTAAACATAGTTTCAGAGTAATGTTTTTATGGTTTTTAAATGACTTGAAATCGTTTCTACAAAATACTCATATTTATTATTCGTATCAATTTCTCTTTTAACAATTTAAACGGTTATGTTATCCTCTGGAAACTCACTTCTCTCTTGTTTCTCAACTAAGTCTTGATAATTTTCATTGTTGAAAAAGGTCTATATATTATAGTATTAGAAACGGAATGATCACGGGAAGACAGATTAATCTATTGATCAAGTAGTAAGTTGTCGTCCTTTTAGTTGGCAACCAAACACAAACACAATTCTTCTGTAGTTGATAAATTCTTTAAATTTGATACTTGACGACATCAAATGAAATGCATAATTGAATTGAATTAATCTTCTCTTACATTTGAATTACACAGATGTATTTTTCAAATAGAGTGGATTTTAATTAATGTTTAAAGCTTTATAACTATTAAAGATAGTCAAAACAATACTTAAAGTTAACAAATCTCATTCTTCAGTCCACTAAATCTATAATCCATTCTATATATTAAAAAATACTTCACTCTTAAATAATACTATATTGTGACATGATGATTTCACTCTATAAAAATATTTCAACTCTAAAATAATTTCTACTACAGTAAATTTTGTGGCCTTGAAATTTTGGGTAAACAAATACAACCACCTAACATTGTAAAGAGTAAATTTTTGATAATTATAAAGTCTTTATCGAATATTTAAAGAGAAAACATTACTTACTGAAAATTTTAATAAGAGATAAAATTTTAGAGTAATTTTCTTACTATTAATAGAATTAAATAACAAATTTAAATTTTTAATATTTTGAGATATAAGTCCAATTAAGGGTACAACTCAACTTTCACGGAGACACACACCAAGCCAAAGCCAATAGGCCAATTAATTTGCAAATAGGGGTTGGTAGCTCCACGGGAGTGAGAGAGATATCAGAGATGTCACAAGTTGAGGATAAGATATGCAATTTTATTTTTATTGAGTATATTTTTTTATTACACTTATATTAAAGTTCGCTGTTTTCATATTTTTTTGGAAAATTACTCTACAAAAATCAAAACTCAATTAATAGATGAAAGATATTTGGGTCTTATCCATTATATATAATCATAAATCAATTTAGTTGTTACATATTTATCAATAAAAATAATATTAAGTAGGTCTACCGTTAAAATTAATATAACGATTAATGTTAATCAAATTCTACTCATATCAATAGATTGATCAATAGGCCGATCCAATTTAATTAACTCACATCTATACAATTTAATTTAATTCACATTTTTCGTAAGTCTCGCGCACATCTATTGAAACAAGATGGTTGAAAGTTTTTTTTAAGCTTTGTTTATGAATTTAAAAGCGAAGGGAAGGGAAGGGAAGATTATGAGGAAGAGGAAAAAAAATATAAATTTTGTAGAGAATAATTATGTAGAAAATGATAAGAAGATGTTTATAATTATATATTTTTAATTTAATAGAGTATTATTATATATAAAAAATTATATGGAATTATTTGTCTGATTCTTTTAAAATCTTCCTTTCAATACAATTTTTTGAATTTATCAAAATAAGAGAAGATTTTGTATATAATAAAAAACAATATGCTCAAAACTATCTTTTCCTAAAAACTCTCGTTCCTTTTATTTATTCACATCTAAATTTTAAAGACATTCCACAATTTTCTCCAACCTCGCAAATAAATCTCAGCATGGATTATTCTCTTGTTTATAACAATATATATTTGGATAAGTGGATTATAATTTATTTAATGTTAATATTTTTTGTTTTCAGGGAGTCATTTTTTAATATGATTCAACCAACAAAAAGTATGAATAATATTTGGAAAATTACAATAATATTTATGACAGGGAGTCATATATCCCTAATGATTAAAAATAAATCAACAAAGTATAAATTAATTTAATTCATATTATGATACATATATATATTCATGATTATTATCATTTATTATTAAATTTTAAACTATCTGTCTCCTATAAAAAGATTAGATGTAATATTATTTTATAAAAGTAATTAAATAATTTGAAAAAGAAATCACATTAAAGTGTGTCAACTCAACTCGAATTCAGTTTGGGTCGAAATAAGTGTATTATGTTTTTCTCCAACCCTACCCAGTAGCAAATGGAGTTGTGTTGGGTAGCCTTCTAGCAACTTTAATTAAAATGGGTTAATATGGTATTAGTGTCTTACTAATCAAGTTTGTCTGACTGTTAATTTCGTGACTGGTTATCTACTTTCAAACTCAACATAGAGCAGCGTCCGACCCATCTCATATATTCCACGAAAGTGACTTCATTTTGATTTTTTTTTCTTTAGTTAAATGTGTGAGTGATCTTATAATAGTTTTTTAAAAGATTCTTATAATATATTCTTAAAATATATTAAAATTACAAAAAACATGTATAAATATTTTTTTAGTCATTTATTTTTTAATATCTTTCAAATAAAAATGAGATTAATTATATTTATTATAAAAATCATACGAAAAAAAATAAAAGTTTGGGGGGGGGGGGGGGTCACTAAGGAATTTTTAGCTTAAAAGAATTGTTATTTATGCGTTCTCCAACGCAACCATCATAACATTTATATTTTCCAAGCACACAATTATAGCATATCATGCAGATCCTTACCATACACTCACCATAGCTGCGCTACCGAGATCCATTATTACGCAGCTGCAATGATTTTCTTTGAGGTACTACTAGATTCTAATATAGAAAATATAATATGTTGTCGTTTTTCGTCGGGGCTAACTCTGCAAAATAAACATAATTAATTATTCAATAATAAAAAGCTTAATATTTTTAGATATTGTGATATGTAGTAAATTATATTTTTTAAGTATTATTTTGATGATTAAAGATTAATTTATACTTTTAATTGAGTTAAATTTAAAATAAATCAATTCTATATTTTTAGGGACTAAATAATCTTATTTTGCGTTCCTTGTCTGCCATGTCACAATAGTGTCTTTAATTCGTATTTATAAAGGCTTAATTGCTCTTTTAATCTCCTCTCACATTTATTATTTTGTATTTTACAACCCAACGTCGTTAAATTTTAAATGAATCTAAACGATGAAAATATTTATTTTAATTTAATTATTTAAAATTATATTATATTTACTTAAAAGTAAAAAATAAAATAAAACAATATCCTAATACGATTCATCGAACCCTTCCACTTAGAGTGTTTTTTGGTACGAATAAACCCATTAATTCGATTATTCCAAACCAATTCAATATGATATTTTTTTACCCAATTCATTCAAGTTACGATCTAATCCAAATTAATCAATTAAAACTGAATTTATGTTCGATTCTGATGGAGCGGATTAACATTTGAAATCCGCAAACCCAACAATTGACGTGACATACATTGATTTTTTTCATTTTTTTACTATACTGATGTACACACTTTAAAATTTAGTTGTAAGATTATGGCTTGAGAAGTTATTTCCTAATTTAACTATTATAAGTGTTTTTGATATATGTAGATGTATTTAAGTATTGAATGAAAATGTACTGAATAGTTTTTATTATTTTTACAACGTTCAATATTTCTAAAAAATTTAATTATATTTTATTAAATAAAGAAAAAAATCTTTTTTTTTTTATTTATCACGAACTGAACCTCAACTCATACGTTTCTTATGATCGAGTTTGTTTAGTTTGGATTTAATGAAATAAATCATAGGTGAGAGTTCAATCCAATTCAATAAAATTGATCAGTTCGAGTTTTGAATTTTGGCAAAAACAATCCCTCCTTAAATCCTTAATTCCTCTTAAATCGCGTATACACCCTTCCCTTCTACACTTATTTTTCTTAGACTTCATTTATTACCTTATTGACAACCAGCCTTATAGATATAATTTAAGTCATCCTAAAAAATAAAAAAATTAGACTGAATGGGAGTTATATCGAAACTATGGTGGAGAGAAGATTATGAGAGAGAAGAAAAGACGGGGGCCGTTAGAGGGAAATGGTATGTTGTTAGGTTTTGTTTGTGGCGTAGAGGGGAGCTTAGAGATTACTATAAACAAATACAATATATATACACAAAGTTTGATAAATACCGAAGTTAGGGAGAGAATAATTATTTATCTTATGATTTTTCAAAGGTGTGCACGATGATAAATACTCAAGTATGTATTAAACAATTATCACTACCGAAAAAAGTATATATGTGTAACACTCTGTTGTTTGTGATATTTGTTTTATTTGTCATTAAAACTATTCTTCACTACAATTAAGATGTCACTGTTTCTAAAAATATTATACTTTTTGTAAAAAAAATTAAATGAACCAAAAACCTTTATGTAGTCAGCTCTGGATAAATCATTGGAGATACGGTTTTTTCCGTTTATCTCACAATATATATTATATCATTAATTCAAAATGTTCTCTCTCACTTATCCTTACCTTGACCGTTTTGACACGCAATACGAAAGTTTATTGGGCAGCAAAAAGCATTTATTTCTTTTAACTCTTTGTCTTTCGATCAATATAACTCGACAGTTTACGGATAAAAGTCAACAATAAATAATGGGAACACACTCTAAAGGGTGAGTTTTAAAATTGAGTCAAGTAAACTTACCCTAGTCAGAAAATAATCAGTGGACAGAATAGTCACTATTAATACGTCCATTTTAGGTACGTTAATTTCACTCAAATCAGAATTATCGGTGAAGAAAAACAGTGCCAAATAATGATTCTATAAATTGAAAAGTTTAATATTTTATAGATAAATTAAGATGATTTAAAAATATGAAAAAAATTGATTAAAATTAACTAAATTTCAATAAATGAATAGAAGATACGAAGGTTTGGACAACACAGAAAAAAGTTTTTTAAGACAGTGATGGAACACCCTACCGATGTTTCTCTATTCTAATTTGGTGGTTCTCAGTTTCCTCATGCGGCTACTCTGTTTCCTATTGTATCTCTTATTATGCTTCTTTCTCTTTTATTAGATTATGTTACATTTGAACTTATTCTTCTGTTTATTTTTTATAACTTATTAGGTTATTATTAACAATAACTTATTGAATTCCATTTCTATTTTTTTAATCGTAATTTTTTTTATAAGACCAAACTAATTATATACTTATTTCAATTTATTTATTTGTCACTCTAAAAATAATATCTCTCTATATATCGAAATTAAATATTATTATATTTTGAAGAATAATTAAAATAAATAAAATATAACATCATATTTTCCATGATTAGCTTCCCATAATTATAAATAAATAGTTATATAAATAGTGAACATCAATAACAATTATACTATATAAAGAAAATTAAAAGGATCAAGAATATAATTTAATATTTCCCAGAATCAAGATATTTTACAAGAATGATAAATTAAAAGTTATCATATTTTTTTTTATAAAATATATATTTCAATAATTAATAAAAAATCCGTCGAATTCAAACTTAGTTACTATACTTACTAATAATATGCATTTAACACTAAAACATGTTTTTTAACACTTCTATAGAAAAAAATAGATACTTAAAATAATATTCATAATATTATTCACGATATATTATTTATAAATTAATTAATCAAAGTAAGAAAAAGTTAGAAGCAATTAAAATATAATTATGGTGCATATTTATTATTCAATCAAATACATATAAAAGTATTTTTAAAATTATCAATGACCATATACGTGTAAATCACTCGAGTCATAATCTCTAAACACACTACAACACTAAAATACTATTATTTTTAAAATCATATATATAAATAATAAAATATATTATTTTATATTTATATTACACATTTAGTCCAATATGTATAAAACTAGCACACATATGAAGCGCCCCATATAAGAAAAACTAATCACAATATTTATCATGTATTCTAAAATAATTTAAACACCAAATCATTATTTAAAATCCAATTCCATTAATAAAATATTTATTATAAAATTTGAGGTGTTACAATAATTAAGAAAGAAAGAAAACCTAACTTAATAATAAAAAAAAAAATTTATTCGCTAAAAAGTCAAAAGAACAACTAAACATTATTGTGGTCCTATTCAACCAAGACAGAATCATCAGTCCATTACATTCGTCAATTTAGCTTTGTTGGGGTGTGATTATTATCTGGTCAACCATTACAAAAAATCGATTCTGATTTCAACCTCTTGCTTTTGGAATATTAACGCATCAGGTTCTAATGTGGTGATTATTTATTTATTTATTTATTTATTATCTATTATTATTATTATTATATTATTATATTTATGTTTATTGTCTCTAATGTGATAAGTGATTTAAGGGTATTTTTTTTTTAATTTTATTAATTAAAATTAAAAAATAATATAATAGAAAAAAAATGAATTGGTCGAACCGTTGGTCATATAACTCCATAATGGACATACATGTCTTGGATAAAGCACAAACCGCATGAACAATGAACCGAACCGAAAATAATCCCATTTATGTGTAAGCACGAACCTTTTGAACCCGTGCAGATCGAACTTGGTTGACCTATTTGAGAGTGAACATGTCACCATACAAAGAAACATGAAAGAGGTAATGTTGTATATTGTCCATGAGAAATGATGATATTATAAGAACTCTGACATACGAGTATAAGATTGATTGATAAAAAAAAATAAAAAAAAAATATAGATAAATTTGTACTCTTTAGCGAGTGCTTAATTTGATAAATTTTGCTAAGTTATTATTATCGAAAATGATTATTGAAAAATGGGAGGTTAACTTTAACTCTTAATAATATAATTTCATTAATTTTTTTAAAAAAGTAAAAATAAAAACTCAAATGTTGATAAATTTATAATAATAATTTAACTTATTTAGTGTGAATTGTTTTTTGTTTATTATCAATTTTATAAAAAATCGAATATAATTAATAATTCTTTCAAGAATAAAAGTTAAGATGCCTTGAGGGTTAATTAAACGCGATTAGTACGCAAAAATTGGTACTATGTAACACGAAAGATTCCAACGAGGCATGACTAATCACATGTCATTTGTTTTTTTCAATTACATATTAGTTTTTTTGTTATTCAATACTTTTTTGTTTTTTCTTTTAACATTTAAAAACACAAAACAATCACTAAATTATTTTGCTAACTTAGTTTGTTACTTGGGTACAAGAAAAGAGAAGGGGACCATTCATGTCCTAATACACCCCATTAACTCCGGTCATACATTGATTTAGAAAAAATTATATAAATACATGAGTGATATTTATTTAATAAATATATATATACTAAAAAATTTAACCTAAAATATTGTCCTACACAAAGGATAATTATTAGATTTAAATATATGTTTTAATACACAACAACTCATGAAATGTATGTTCACATGATAGTTTGTTAATTTTTTCATTATTTGAAATCCTCTAAATATTTGGACCAATTATGTTAGTTTAAATTACAAGAGTGGTGGATAAAGTTAATATATGAACTCATTCGCCTACTCCGCCGTATGCTCAACATGATATTCGTTCTCGACCAACGTGACACTTAATTAATAGATTATAAAGACCATATTTTCCATATACAAAATATAAGAATTAGATGATATTAACATCAATCCTAATACCATTAATAAGTCGTACCAACTGAAATAATAGTTATTCGGGAAACATTTGAGCCTCCACCAATATCAATCATCGTGAAAGCAATTTTTAATATAATTACCATGAGAGGAAGGAAACACATTACATTATTATAGATTATAGTTAGCATAGCATTTGATCATGAATTTAAATTATGACCTAGGATATAGTTTAGCATAGCATGATCATGAATATATTATATTGCTTAAACGAATCTATTTTAGTTTATGAACATCTATTTTTTTATGCCCCCATGAATCTAATTTATTTTAAGATAATATTATTGATATAATGTAAAATACAATATAATTGTTTAGTTCAATTTCAAATATTTGATAACCGTATAAAATAATATAATGGTTTGATTTGAATTTCAGATATTTGATAATACAAGTTGAGAATTAATCTCAATTTTTAAATTACCGAGAACAAAAGATAAAAATAAAAATAAATAGCAAAAGAAACACAATATGAACTGGAAAATAGTTTCAAGTTTACCGATTCCAGAGAAAAAGTATAGTCGAAGTTAGTGTAAGAAGAAAACATATCCTACGTTAAAATATTCGGGGTATATATTACATATTCAAATAATTTTTTATTATTTTTATTTAAAACTTACAAAAACCCGGGTACTTTTAGCAATATTGATGACTTGATCTTGTGCGACAACGCGAAGAGTTCTTGTTGTGTTAATGAATAAGATTTTAATATTTTATTCTTTATTTTTTCAAAATATGTTTTATATTTATTCTTTGCATGCCAATTAGAAATTCATCAACAATTTTTTTTTTTTTGGATGGAACTTTAAAATTGTTACAATCTGGAATATTTCCGATAATCGAATTAAGTAGTAACTTATTTAATAATTATACACAGCTTTTAATTCATTAATTCATTGTAAAAAAAAAAAGCTTTTGAAATAAAAACATTAATTATTGATAACGAATGAATAGTTAATATCAATCACAAGTTGTTATAATATCAATAATTAATTCACTCACTTTTATTTGTTGATTAAGGCATAGGAGCATGGAAATTGATTCAAATCTCCATGTAGTTGAATATTATTTTCTATTTTTTAATTTATTTTCTTCTATTTTTTTATTGCATTGTTCCATGTTGTGTGTGTTTTCCATATAAAAACTTTTAAATTTAAATTTTTTAGTGTGAGTTTTTATCGTCCAGTTCAACATATTGGAAATTACTTGTATATATGGAAATTTAAAAAGAATCATTGAGACATAACTATTTTTTGTCGCTACCATGAATTGAATAATTAACTCTTCTTTTACACATTGAATACACGAGATGATATTTTTTCAATATAGATGTGTGATATTAATAATGTTTTAAAGCTTTATAACTATCTAGAAGAAGTCAAAGCAATACTTAAATTACATAAATTCATTCTTCAGTCACTACAATTCATATTCACTTATATTAAAAATACTTCAACTCTAACATAATACTATATTGTGACATGATAGATTTCAACTCTAAAAATATTTCAACTCTTAAAATAATTTCTACTACAGTAAATTTTTGTGCCTTGAAATTTTGGGTAAACAAATACAACCACCAAACATTGTAAAAGAGTAAATTTTTATTGATAATTATAAAGTCTTTTATCGATATTTAAAATGAAAAATTTACTTACACGAAAATTTTTAATAAGAGATTAAAATTTTAAGAGTTAATTTTCTGTTACTATTAATAGAATTAAAATAACAAATTTAGATTTTTTAATATTTTGAGATATAAGTCCAATTAACGGGTACAAACTCAACTTTCACGGAGACACACACCAGCCCAAAGCCAATAGGGGCCAAATTAATTTGCAAATATGGTTGGTAGCTCCACGGGAGTGAGAGAGATATCGGAGATGTCACAAGTTGAGGATAGATGTGCAATTTTTATTTTTTTAATTGAGGATATTTTTTAATTTCACATTATATTAAAGTTCCTGTGTACATATTTTTTTGGGAAATTACTCTACAAAAATCAACTCATTAATAGATGAAAGATATGTTGGGTCCTTATCGCATTATATATAATCATAAATCAATTTAGTTGTTAACATATTTATCATAAATAATATTAGTAGGTCTACCGTACCGAGAAATTAATATAACGATTAATGTTATCAATTCTCTCATATCAATAAGATTGATCAATCCAATTTATATTAACTCACATCTATACAATTTAATTTAATTCACATTTTTCGTAAGTCTCGTGCACATCTATTTGAAACAAGATGGTGAAAGTTTTTTTTTAGGCTGTTGTTTTATGTGATTTAAAAGCGAAGGGAGGGAAGGGAAGACTTATGAGGAAGAGGAAAAAAAATATAAATTTTGTAGAGAATAAATTATGTAGAAATGAATAAGAAGATGTTTGTTATAAATTAATATACTTTTAATTTGTAGAGTATTTATCATATATAAAATAATTATATGAATTATTTGTCTGATTCTTTTTAAAATCTTCCTTCCTTATTTACAATTTTTGAATTATCAAAATAAGAGAAGATTTGTATTATAAATAAAACCATATGCTCGAAACTATCTTTTCCTAAACTCTCTTTCGTTCTTTTATTTATTTCATCCTAATTTTAAAGACATTTCTCAATTTTTCTCCAAACTCGCAAATAAATCTCAGCATGGATTATTCCTCTTGTTTATAACTTTAATATATTTTTTTAATAATTATCAAAGTTAATAATTAATTGTTATGTTAATATTTTTTGTCTTTTCCCTCAAAATTAAGAGGTAATATGATTCAAGCCACAAGATGTTGATGCATAATGGGATTGGGTTTAATTTTTTAATATTTTTTTGACAGGGAGAGTCTATTTTTTTTAGGATTAAAAATAATTAAAAAGATACATAATTTTGGAAAAATCACAATAAAATATTGAAATCATATATTCCCTCATGAAATAAAAATTAATCAACAAAATTTAAATATATTTAATTCATATTATATATTAAATATATCAATTTTTATTTATTAATTTTAAACTATCTGTCTCCTATAAAAAGATTAGATGTAATAATATTATTTTTTAAAAGTAATTAAATAATTTGAAAAAAAAATCACATTAAAGTGTGTCAACTCAACTCGAATTCAGTTTGGGTCGAAATAAGTGTATTATGATTTTCCAACCCTACCCAGTAGCAAATGGAGTTGTGTTGGGTAGCCTTCTAGCAACTTTAATTAAAATGGGTTAATATGGTATTAGTGTCTTACTAATCAAGTTTGTCTGACTGTTAATTTCGTGACTTGTTATCTACTTTCAGACTCAACATAGAGCAGCGTCCGACCCATCTCATATATTCTACGAAAGTGACTTCATTTTGATTTTTTTTTCTTTAGTTACATGTGTGAGTGATCTTATAATAGTTTTTTTTAAAAGATTCTTAT
>PGWS01024154.1:0-14266 GCA_002896235.1 Cicer reticulatum | reverse complement strand
AACAAGAGTTGATGGATAAGTGGATTGAGTTATTTATTTTAATATTTTTTTGACAGGGAGTCATTTTTTTAAGATTAAAAATAAAATAAAAAAGTATAAATAATTTGGAAAAAAACAATAAAATATATGAAATCATATATTTCCTCATGAAATAAAAATTAATCAACAAAATAATATATTTAAATTCATATTATATTATTAAATATAATCAATTTTTATTTATTAATTTTAAACTATCTGTCTCCTATAAAAAGATTAGATGTAATATTATTTTATAAAAGTAATTTAATAATTTGAAAAAGAAATCACATTAAAGTGTGTCAACTCAACTCGAATTCAGTTTGGGTCGAAATAAGTGTATTATGTTTTTCCAACCCTACCCAGTAGCAAATGAAGTTGTGTTGGGTAGCCTTCTAGCAACTTTAATTAAAATGGGTTAATATGGTATTAGTGTCTTACTAATCAAGTTTGTCTGACTGTTAATTTCATGACTTGTTATCTACTTTCAGACTCAACATAGAGCAGCGTCCGACCCATCTCATATATTCCACGAAAGTGACTTCATTTTGATTTTTTTTTTCTTTAGTTAAATGTGTGAGTGATCTTATAATAGTTTTTTAAAAGATTCTTATAATATATTCTTAAAATATAATTAAAATTACAAAACATGTATAAATATTTTTTTAGTCATTTAATTTTTTAATATCTTTCAAATAAAAATGAGATTAATTATATTTATTATAAAAATCATACGAAAGAAAATAAAAGTTTGTCACTATAGGAATTTTTAGCTAAAAGAATTGTTATTTTATGCGTTCTCCAACGCAACCATCATAACCATTTATATTTTCCAAGCACACAATTATAGCCATATCATGCAGATCCTTACCATACACTCACCATAGCTGCGCTACACGAGATCCATTATTACGACAGCTGCAAATGATTTTCTTGAAGGTAAACTACGATTCTAATATAGAAAATTATAATATGTTGTCGTTTTCGTCGGGTAACTCTGCAAAATATACAAATTAATTTTCAAATAATAAAAATGCTTAATATTTTTTAGATATTGTGATAATAGTAGTAAATTATATTTTTTAAGTATTATTTTGATGATTTAAAGATTAATTTATACTTTTAATTGAGTTAAAATTTAAAATAAAATAATTCTATATTTTTAGGGACTAAAATAATCTTAATTTTGCGTTCCTTGTCTGCCATTCAACAAATAGTGTCTTTAATCGTTATTATAAAGGCTTAATTGCTCTTTTAACTCCTCTCACATTTATTATTTTGTATTTTACAACCCCAACATCGTTAAATTTTAAATGATCTAAATCGATGAAAATTATTTTATTTTAATTAATTATTAAATTATATTATATTTACTTAAAAGTAAAAAATAAAAATAAAATATCCTAATACGATTCATCGAACCCCTTCCACTTAGAGTGTTTTTGGGTACGAATAAACCCGTTAATTCGATTATCCAAACCAATTCAATATATATTTTTTACCCAATTCATTCAAGTTACGATCTAATCCAAATTAATCAATTAAAATTGAATTATGTTCGATTCTGATAGCGGATTTAACATGTGAAACCCGCAAACCCAACAATTGACATTACATACATTTTTTTTTTTCATTTTTTACTACTGATGTACACTTAAAATTTAGTTGTAAGATTATGCTTGAGAAGTTATTTCTAATTTAACTATTATAAGTGTTTTTGTATATGTAGATGTATTTTAAGTATTGAATGAAATGTACTGATATAGTTTTATTATTTTTTAAACGTTCAAATATTTAAATTTAATTATATTTTTTTAAATAAAAAAAATCTTTTTTTTTTTTATTATCCACGAACTTAACTCAACTCAATACGTTTATGATCGAGTTTGTTTAGTTTGGATTTAATGAAAAAATCATAGGTTGAGAGTTCAATCCAATTCAAATAAAATTGATCAGTTCAAGTTTTGAATTTTGGCAAAAACAATCCTCCTTAATCCGTATACACCCTTCCCTTCTACACTTATTTTTCTTGCACTCCTTTATTACCTCTATTGACAGCCCCTTATAGATCATAATTTAAGTCATCCTAAAAAATAAAAAAATTAGACTGATGAGAGTTATATCGAAGACTATGGGGGAGAAATTATGAGAGAGAAGAAAAGACGAGGGCGGTTAGAGAGAAATGGTATGTTGTTAGGTTTTGTTTGTGCGTAGAGGGGAGCTTAGAGCTTACTATAAACAATACAATATATATACAAAAAGTTTGATAATACCGAAGTAGGGAGAGATAATTACTATCTATTGATTTTTCAAGTGTGCACATGATAATTACTCAGTATTTATTAAACATTAATCACTACCGAAAAGTTATATATTTAAACATCTGTTTTTGTGAATATTTTTTATTTGTCATTAAAACCTATTTTTCCACTACAATTAAATGTCACTGTTTCTAAAATATTATACTTTTTGTAAAAAAAATAATGAACAAAAACTTAGTCAGCTCTGGATAAAATCATTGGGAGATACAGTTTTTCCGTTATCTCGACAATATTTATTCATTAATTCAAATGTTCTCTCAATCACTTTATCTTACTTGACGTTTTGACACGCAAATACGAGTTTGCAAGCAAAAAGCATTTCATCTTTAACTCTTTGTCTTTCGATCAATATAACTCGACAGTTTACGGATAAAAGTCAACAATAAATAATGGGAACACACTCTAAAGGGTGAGTTTTAAAATTGAGTCCAAGTAAACTACCCTAAGTCAGAAAATAATCAGTGGATAGTAATAGTCACTATTAATACAGTCATTTTAACGTTAATTCATCAAATCAGATTACGGTGAGAAAAACAGCATGCCAAATATATGAATTCAAATAAATTGAAAAGTTTAATATTACTAGATAAATTAAGATGATTAAAATATATGAAAAAATGGATAATTAACTAAATCAATAAAGAATAGAAGATACGAAGGTTGTGACAAACACAGAAAAGTTTTTTATGACAGTGATGGAACACCCTACGATTCTCTATTCTAATTTGGGTGGTTCGGCATTTCTCATGGCGGCTCTCTGTTTCCTATTGTATCTCTTATTATGCTCTTTCTCTTTATTAGATTATGTTTATTTGTTATGGTTACATTTGAATTATTCTTCTTTATATTTTTATAAACTTATTAGGTTATTTATTAACATAACTTACATTGATTCCATTTTATTTTTAATCGTATTTTTTATAAGACCAAACAATTATATACTTATTTTATTTATATTCCTTTGTCACTTAAAAAATAATATCTCTCTATATATCAAATTAAATTATTATTATATTTGAGAATAATTAAAATAAATAAATATACATCAATATTTATATTAGCAGCTAAATTATAAATAGTTATAAAATAGACACATCATAACAAGTATACATATAAAGAAAATTAAGCAAAATATAAATTAATATTTCAAAATCAATATTTTACAAGAAATGATAATTAAAGTTATTCATTTTTTTGATAAAATTATATCAATAAGTATAAAACCGTCGAATTCAAAACTATTACTATACTTACAAATATGCATTTAACACCTAAAAACATGTTTTAACACTTCTATAGAAAAATAGATACTCTAAAATTATTCATTAATATATTCAAATAATTTATTTATATTTAATTAATAAAGGTAAGAAAATTAGAAGCAATTAAAAATATAATTATGCATGTTTATATTCATCAAAATACATATAAAAGTATTTTACACAATATCAATGACCATATACGTGTAAGATCACTCGAGGTCATAATCTCTAAAAATCCTCACCTAAAATATTATTATTTTAAAAATAAATATAGAATAATAAATATATTATTTACTATTTTATATTAACATCTAGTTAATATGTATAAACTAGCACATCAATGAAGCGCCCATATAGAAAACTAATCACATATTTATCATGTATTCCTAAATAATTTAAACACCAAATCAATTATTTAAAAATCCATTCCATAATAAAATATTTATTATAAATTTGAGGTTTACAATAATTAAGAAAGAAAAAGAAAACCTAACTTAATAAAAAAAAAATTTATTTCGCTAAAAGTCAAGAACAACCTAACATTATTGTGGTCCTTTCAACCAAGACTAGAATCATCAGTCCATTACATTCGTCAATTTAGCTTTGTTTGTGATTATTATCTGTCAACCAATACAAAATATCGATTCTGATTTCAACCTCTTGCTTTGAATATTAAACGCGATCAGGTTCTATGTGGTATTATTTATTTATTTATTATTATTTATTAATTATTATTATATTTTTTTTTATTGTCTCTAAGTTGAAAGTGATTTAAGGTATTTTTTAATTTTTATTAATGAAAATTAAAAAAATATATAAAGAAAAAATGAATCGGGTCGAACCGTTGGTCCATATAACCCATAATGGACATACATGTCTTGATAAAGCACAACCCCATGAACAATTGGACCGAACCGAAATAATCCATTTATGTGTAAGCATGAACCCTTTGAACCAGTGCAGATCGAACTTGGTTGACCTATTTGAGAGTTGAACATGTCACCATACAAAGAAACATGAAAGAGGTAATGTTGTATATTGTCCATGAGAAATGATGATATTTAGAACTCTGACATACGGTATAAGAATTGATTATATAAAAAAAAAATAAAAAAAATAAAAACCATAGATAGATATTGTACTCTTTACGAGTGCTTAATTTTGATAAATTTTGCTAAGTTATTATTATCGAAAATGATTATTGACAATGGCGAGGCTAAACTTTAACTCTAATAATATAATTTCATTAATTTTTTTAAAAAAGTAAAAATAAAAAACTCCAATGGTTGATAAATTTATAAGTAATTAATTAACTTATTTAGTGTGAATTGTTTTTGTTTATTATCAATTTATAAAAATCGAATATAATTAAAATCTTTCAAGAATAAAAGTTAAAATGCCTTGAGGTAATTAAACGCGATTAGTACGCAAAATTGGTACATGTACACAAAAGATTCCAACGAGGATGACGAATCACATGTCATTTGTTTTTTTTCAATTACAATTAGTTTTATTCAATACTTTTTTGTTTTTATTTAACATTAAACAAAACAATCACTAATTATTTTGCTACTTAGTTTTACTTGGTACAAAAAAGAGAAGGGGAACATTCATCCTAATGCACCCACATTAAACTCCGTCATACATTGATTTAGAAAGTATATAAATACTGAAGTGATATCTTATTTAATAAATTATATATACTAAAATTTAACCTAAAAATATTTGTCCTACACAAAGGATATTATAGATTTAAATATATGTTTAATACACACAACTCATGAAATGTATGTTCACATGAGTTTTTGTTAATTTTTTCATTATTTTGAAAATCCTCTAAATATTGGGAATCATTATTAGTTTAAATTCAAGAGTGTGATAAGTTATATATGAACTATTCGCCTACTCGCCGTATGACTCAACATGATATCGTTCTCGACCAACGTGACACCTTTTAATTAATAGATATAAAGCCATATTTTCCAATATACAAATATCAAGAATTAGAGATAATTACATCAATCCTTAATACATTAATAAGTCGTACAACTGAAATAATAGTTATTCGGGGAACCATTTGAGCCTCCACCAATATCAATCATCGTGAAAGCAATTTTTTAATAATATATTACATGAGAGAAAGGAAACACATGTACATTATTATAGATCTAAAGTATAGTTAGCTAGCATGATCATGAATTATATTATATGCCTAAACGAATCTATTTTATTTATGTACATGCCCATGAATCTAATTTATTTATACAGTATAATAATTGATTCGATTTTCAAATATTTGAAATTTACATATATCATGAATTGCCTAAACGAATCTATTTATTAATGAACATGCCCCATGAATCTAATTTATTTAAGATAATAATTGATATAATGTAAAAATACAATATAATTGATAGATTGCCAAATTTCAAATATATACTGTATAAAATATTAATGTTTGATTTGAAATTTCAGATATTTGATAATACAGGTGAGAATTAATCTCAATTTTTAACATTACCGATGAATGAAAAAATATAAAATAAAAATAAATAGCAAAAGAAAACAATCATGAACTGAAATAGTTTCAGTTTACCCGATCCAGAAAAAAGTATAGTCGAATTAGTGTAAGAAGAACAATGTCTACGTTAAAATATTCGGGGTTATATTAAATATTTCAAAATAATTTTATATTATTTAAAACTTAACCGTTACTTTTACAATATTTGATGACCTTGATCTTGTGCGACAACGCGAGTTTCTTGTTGGTTAATGAATAATTTTAATTTTATTCTTTATTTTCAAATAATGTTTATTTATTCTTCATGCAATTAGAAAATCATCAACAATTTTTTTTTTTTGGAAACTTTAAATTGCCTTACAATGGAATATTTCCGATAATCGAAAAAGTAGTAATTATTATAATTTACAGAATTATTTCATGTAGCTTTAATATTCTCTTCTTTTTAAACCTTAATACGTTAGTTTCATAGGACCACACCATTTTTTTAACCTTTTAACCGCATTCATAAACATCTCAACTTTAAATCGTGATACCGTATAAAATTTATAAATTGAGTTTTTTAATTATCATTATTCTTATTGATTTGATTCATTTAAAATAAATAATTCATTTTCGAGAATAAATAGAGTACATTAATTATTGATAATCGAATGAATTAGTTAATTCAATCACAGTTGTTTAAATATCAATAATTAATTCACTCACTTTTATTTGTGATTAAAGCATAGGAGCATGGAAATTGATCAAATCTCATCTAGTTGAATATTTTTCGTATTTTTAATTTATTTTCTTCTTATTTATTTATTGCATTGTTTCATGTTGTGTGGTTGTTCCATATAAAATTTTAAATTAATTTTTAGTGAGTTTTATCGTCCAGTTCACAATATTGGAAATTACTTGTATATATGGAATTTTAAAAAGAATCATTGAGACATAACTATTTTTCCCTACCATGAATTGACAAATTAATCTTTTTTTACACATTGAAATACACGAGATGAATTTTTCAAATAGATGTGAATATATAATAATGTTAACTTTATAACTATCTAAAGAAGTCAAAGCAATACTAATTAACAAATCATCTTCAGTCACTAAATCTCATAATTCAACTATATATTAAATATTCAACTCTAAAATAATACTATATTGTGACATGATAATTCCATCCTAAAAAATATTTCAACTCTTTAAATAATTTCTACTACATAAATTTGTGCCTTGAATTTTGGGGTAAACCAAATACAACCACAACATTGTAAGAGTAAATTTCTTGATAATTATAAAGTCTTTATCGAATATATAAATGAGAAAAAAATTACTTACAGGAAAATTAATAAGAGATACATTTGAGAGTAATTTTCTGTTACTATTAAAGAATTAAAATAACAATTTAATTTTTATATTTGGAGATATAAGTCCATAAGGGTACAACTCAACTTCACGGAGACACACACAAGCCAAAGCCAATAGGGCCAAATTAATGCACCAATATGGTTGGTAGCTCCACGGGAGTGAGAGAGATATCGGAGATGTCACAAGTTAGATAGATGTGCAATTTTATTTTATTGAGGATATTTTTTAATTTCACTTATATTAAAGTTCCTGTGTACATATTTTTTTTGGAAAATTACTCCTACCAAAATCAAAACTCAATTAATAGTGAAGTATTTGGGTCTTATCCATTATCTATAATCATACATCAATTTAGTTGTACTATTTATCAATAAAAAAATAATATTAAGTAGGTCTACCGTTAAAATTAATATAACGATTAATTAATCAAAATTCTACTCATATCAATAGCCGATCCAATTTAATTAACTTCACATCTATACAATTAATTTAATTCACATTTCGTAAAGTCTCCGCACATCTATTGAAACAAGATGCGGTGAAAGTTTTTTTTAAGCTTTGTTTATGAATTTAAAAGCGAAGGGAAGGAAGGGAAGACTTGATGGGAAGATGAAAAAAAATATAATTTTGTAGAGATTAATATGTAGAAAATAATAAGAAGATGTATAATTAATATATTTTTAATTTAATAGAGTATTATTTCATAATATAAAAAATTATATGAATTATTTGTCTATTCTTTTAATTCTTCCTTCAATACAATTTTGAATTGTAGTCATTAATAGAGAAGATTTGTGTTATTATAAATTGAGAAAACAAGAATATGCTCAAAACTATCTTTCCTTAAAACTCTTGTCCTTGTATTATTCATCCAAATTTTAAAGACATTTCTCAATTTTTTCCAAACTCGCAATATAAATCTCAAGCATGGATTTCCCTCTTGTTTATACTTAATATATTTTTTAAATTATTCAAAGTTAATAATTAATGTTATGTTAATATTTTTGTCTTCCTAAAATTAAGAGGTAATATGATTCAACCAACAAGAGTTGATGATAAGTGATTCGGGTTATTTATTTAATATTTTTTGGACAGAGAGTCATTTTTTTTAGGATTAATAAATAAAAGTATAAATAATTTGGCAAAAATACAATAAAATATATGGAAATCATATATCCCATCATGAAATAAAAATTAATCAACAAATTTAAAATATTAATTCATATTATATATTAAATATATCAATTTTATTTATTAATTTTAAACTATATGTCTCATATAAAAAGATTAGATGTAATATATTTTATAAAAGTATTAAATAATTTGAAAAAAAAAATCACATTAAACGTGTGTTCAACTCAACTCGAATTCAGTTTGGGTCGAAATAAGTGTATTATGATTTTCCAACCCTACCCAGTAGCAAAATGGAGTTTGTGTGGGTAGCCTTCTAGCACTCAATAATTAAATGGGTTAATATGGTATTAGTGTCTTACTAATCAATTTTGTCTGACTGTTAATTTCGTGACTTGTTATTACTTTCAGACTCAACATAGAGCAGCGTCCGACCCATCTCATATATTCTACGAAAGTGACTTCATTTTGATTTTTTTTTCTTTAGTTACATGTGTGAGTGATCTTATAATAGTTTTTTAAAGATTCTTATAATTATTCTTAAAAATATATTAAAATTACTACAAAACATGTATAAATATTTTTTTTAGTCATTTGATTTTTAAATGTATTTTTAGTTGATTATTTAATCATTGAATATATATTTTGTTAAGTAATTAGTTAATTATTGACAAAATCTATGAGATGTACATCAACTATTTGAATCGGCTATCGATCAAATAATTATTTTAAATATACAGACAAAAAAACGTTCTACTTATAATTCTAAAAAATTATTATTGTTAGAATTGAGATAACTTTTAAGCACTTATTTATCTATAATAGACCACTTATTATATTCTCCTTATGTCTTTTTTAATTGTCGTTTTTTCTACAACAACAAATTATTCATTTTATTTGTCGTTTCTATTTTTAAATTAGTATTAAATGTTGTTATCTCAAAATTATCTCTGCTTATTATTGCAAAGAGGAATATGAGGATTGAGATTAATAAATAATTAAGTGTAAATAGAGAAAAAAATAATATTTATGATAAATAGCAACTTTAATAGAATTATTTAATTTGTGTTTACAAACTTAAATCAGAGTTAAAAAGATCGAGGTAATCCTTAAATTATAAGTCAAATGATAAATATCGATATCATTATGATAAAAATAATAAATATCGATATCAGTTAGAATAAATGTTATATTTTTGATGCGAACTCAAATTTAATAATTATATGAATAAATTTATAATATCTATATTTTCTTCTAAATAATAAAAAACGAGGTAGTAATTTGATGGTAGCAAAGATAAAATCTATTTATTGTCTTTCACTTCTTTTTCCGTTCTATTATCTTATCCAATTCCGTTGCACAAGAGCATCCATGTACTCTTAATAGTAACGTTAATACTTAATTAAAATATCTAAAATTCCCTCAACTCAGCACCTAAAATAATTTACTAAAATACCTTTTAAACTCTTTATCATTTACATAATTTAAGAAACATTTATTTATTTTAATTTGATTTATTAATAGAATCTGGAAAAAGAAAAATAAAGATAAAAGTCCAATATAGATATTTTTCGTAATTGGCCACCCACTTTTTTTTTATCTTCGAAAGAGGTTGCTAATAAATAATCGTCTTTAATAAGGGAAAAAAATAGATAAAGCACCTCCTTTAGATATGTCTAAAAAGAGACAGACTAGTGATCAATCTTAAGAATTTTGCAATGTAATTACAATAAAAATGTGTAATGTATTTTTTCTAATCGAGTTGCGTAACTGGCATAGTTTCTACTTGGGGACCTAATATACAAATAAAATAGTTTATTTTAATTAATGAGGTGAAAAAATTTCATAATAATTGTTTATATATAATATGTAAATTAAATCACTAATAAAAAATAAAAAATGATATTTAAGAAAAATGAGTTCATATGACGTTTAAAAGAGACAAATATATCTATAATTATTAGTTTAGTAGTAATTTTAGTCTTATAGTATCTAACTGTTTATTTCAAATCTCAACACGATAATTTTAATGATGATTAGTATTTTTTAATTAATAAGAATTTCTGTCTTCCTCGATTTTTTTAAATAATTAACTAGTATATTTTATTAATATAAATAATTAAACTATTTATAAGACTGTCATTTTTCATTACTAAGAAAGTTCGCGTGTAATTGTTGTAAAATTGATAGTGCCTAAATTAGACAAATAATTTATCAATTAATAATAGTTACTTAATTTTTTTGTAACAAACTTATTGGGAGTAACCAAATAAAAGGAGATTTATCTATAAAAGAAAATCATTTTATAGGGTAGAAAATGGTACATCATTGCCGTGGAAGGCTTTGCCCACGCTCTTATCCTGTTGGCTCTTATTATTCATATATTTAAATAGAAACTTATCAATCATTTGAGATAATCAATTTAGTTCAATCCATGTGATTCATCATACATGTATGTATGGTACATCATATTTAACAAATTTTGTAATTTATATATAATAGTAGTGTAAAGTATTTTAATTATTAATAAAACTAAAACGTTACATAATATAATATTTAATTTTATTATAATTATTTATATAATTAATCATAATTTATACATGTAAATTAAATAACTACATTATTAAATAATTATTAATATACATATGGAAACATTATTGTAGTGTTTTTTTTTTGTATATAACCGAAATTTGTGGTCCTCAGTTTTGAAGCGAGGTTGAAAATTTGAAGCTTAAATTTCAGCTCCTTGATCCATGGTTTTCAATTCAAACTCAAACTCAAACTCAACTTAAGCTAACCATTTCAACATCATCACCCAAAAGTGACACTACACCATTTTGGATGAAACGGACCAAAATTAGACTAGACATTTTTCTTTGTCTGCTTTGTTATTTTTGCCTATGATATGTTAATAAATATGCACTTGATACAATTTATTATTTAGAGTGCTACCCTTGATACAATCTAAAAGATGTATCACCACTTCAAGCAAATCTCCTTTTGAATGTGTTATAATTTGTTTTTGAAATTGTGAGATTAATGGTTAGTTGTTTGTTTTCTCTATTCTTTTTAGTATCAATTGTCTCTTTCTTTAAAAAATGGGCTATTTTATTATTTGTGATTACATTTAATTAGTACAAATTAATTCTATAAACTATTTGTGGCCACCATTTTCACCTTCCATTGCAATACTCTATTTATAAATTCTTTTAGTTGATTAATAATAAATTAAAAATTATTTTAGTTGACTTTTCTATTTATAAATTATTTTAGTTGATTAATAATAATTAAATTAATTTAATATATTAAATGACCAAAAAAATCAATTTGAATTAAAATAAAAACAAATCAATTTTTAGTCTAAAGATATTTTGTCTTTTTATTAAATAAACATATTTCTCTTTTCTTTCTTTAAAATAAAACAATATCGTATTTATATTTCTCAATATTTTATCTCCTCTCAATTATTTTTCACCTATTTTTCTCTTCTCAAAACTAAACATACTCTAAATGACATCTTAAAGATGCAACCATATACTCTATTTTTTATTTTATTTTTCCAATATTTTTCTTAGTTATTCCAACCCTTATTTATTTTTTATATCATTTAAAAATTATGGAAATTTAATAATATAATAAAAATATTAATTATTTATTAAAATTTGTAATAAATTATATAAAAATTACATATACTAGACAAATGTGTTAATAATATTCGGATAATTTATTATTACTATTATTATAATCGGAGTATATAGATTACATTTTCTTGATAGTTTATCTTTAATATCTACTTTACTTTTAATACAACTACTATTTTAGATGAATTTTCTTAAAAAAATTTAAAATAACTGTTCATAACAACAACAAAATTAGCCAAGACATTTTTCTTTGTTTGCTTTGTTATTTTTGCCTATGATATGTTAATAAATATACACTTGATACAATTTATTATTTAGAGTGCTACCCTTGATACAATCTAAAAGATGTATCACCACTTCAAGCAAATCTCCTTTTAAATGTGTTACAATTTGTTTTTGAAATTGTGAGATTAATGGTTAGTTGTTTGTTTTCTCTATTCTTTTTAGTATCAATTGTCTCTTTCTTTAAAAAATTGGCTATTTTATTATTTGTGATTACATTCAATTAGTACAAATTAATTCTATAAACTATTTGTGGCCACCATTTTCACCTTCCATTGCCATGCTTAATTTGGTCTTGTATTATTTACAATAAAAAAATTTAATTTTAATTAATTAATTAATTTGTCATTTTGCTCTAACTTTTTCTAATTTATTTGAGCCAAGATACTAATACCATTTTCACACAATACCAAGTGTAATTGCTTATTTTCTTGTATTAATGATTTCTTAAGGTGATAGCTTAATTTTCCTTCATTGAATTGGTTATGCTTGCAAGTCTTCTCTCATGTTTTAATTATATTTATCATTTTGCTCTATCTTCTCCATTTTATTGAGCCAAGCATGCTACTCGCATTTCACACAATACCAATGTTTATTGCTTGATGTTTCTTGTATTATGATTTTGTAAGGTGGAGCTTAATTTTCCTTTCCATTTGAATTGTTAGCTTTATTTGAATTATGCTTGCAATGTCTTCTCTCATGTTTACATATTCTAGACATGATGATTTAAACTATATTGTACCAAACATTAAGCAAGCCTAATATGCTAGTGCTTTAATTGATTCTTCTCTCTCAATGTGCTTAGTATTCTCCAGATTATTACATATTACCAAATTCTCATTGTGATATTCTTACTGTAATTTTTGAAGGTAGAAGCGGCATTAATTCTTGAGTTTCATTCTCGTGGTTATTATTGCCTCTGTCGATGAAGCAAGCCTAATAACTGAATTGTACTTTTCAACATCTACTCACGTTTAATGTGCTAACCTACATAACCTATAAGCTAAGACACTTTTCAAGATATTAAATCTAGTTGTTCTTTAAAATTGATTCTTGTTGCTTCACGATTATACTCAGTAGTAATTGAAATATTTCCCAAGTTTGGTTGTGCATCAGTTCAATCAGACATCAAACCGTTGCTTCTGTGAGTCCTTCATTCTCATTTCGGATCCAACGCCGACGCGCTTTGCTCAACCAACCACCCACTCTACACAAGCACTTGTAAGATACCTATCTATTTATCTTTATTCTTTTATTTGTTTATATTTTTTATTTATTTTTTTCTCATTAAAATTAAAGTAATTTGTCTATATTTTTAATTTGTAATCATTAATTAATTAATTTGAGTAAAAAAAATATACTACTGTGTATTTGTAGAGATTAGGATTCTCTCAATTTGCCATCCTCTCTTTTTCATTCATTTCTAATGTTTTTTAATTAATAATTTGATATTTAGTGGGTTTAAATAGTTTTAATACATAAGTAAAAAAGTATTTATATATTATAATTTTTTTTTAGTTTATGTAAAAAAGTTACATTTTTTAGCCTTAGATAATTATTATGTAAGTATTTTTAATCTCTCTTGAAATATAAATAAATATTAGTAAAGAATTTTTTTATACACATATTTACAACAAATATAAAAAGCCTCTTCCATAAAAGTAATTTAAAATTTGATTTTAAAATTTATATGTTTGTTATTTTTATTTTAAACATATAACATTTTTAAAA
>PGWS01024153.1:0-14799 GCA_002896235.1 Cicer reticulatum | reverse complement strand
ACATTAAAGTGTGTCAACTCAACTCGAATTCAGTTTGGGTCGAAATAAGTGTATTATGTTTTTCCAACCCTACCCAGTAGCAAATGGAGTTGTGTTGGGTAGGCTTCTAGCAAACTTTAATTAAATATGGTTAATATGGTATTAGTGTCTTAACTAATCAAGTTTGTCTTACATTAATTTCGTGACATGTTATCTAACTTATCGACTCAACATAAGAGCAGCGTCCGACCCATATCATATATTCCACGAAAGTGACTTCATTGATTTTTTTTTTCTTTAGAATTAAATGTGTGGTGAATCTATATAAATAAAAGACATTGGTATTAAAAAAATTAGATCTCTAAGTATAATATATTCTAAAATATATTAAAATTACAAAAACATGTAAATATTTTTTTAGTCATTTAATTTTTTAATATCTTTCAAATAAAAATGAGATTAATTATATTTATTATAAAAATCATACGAAAGAAAATAAAAGTTTGTCACTATAGGAATTTTTAGCTAAAAGAATTGTTATTTTATGCGTTCTCCAACGCAACCATCATAACCATTTATATTTTCCAAGCACACAATTATAGCCATATCATGCAGATCCTTACCATACACTCACCATAGCTGCGCTACACGAGATCCATTATTACGGCAGCTGCAAATGATTTTCTTGAAGGTAAACTACGATTCTAATATAGAAAATTATAATATGTTGTCGTTTTCGTCGGGTAACTCTGCAAAATATACAAATTAATTTTCAAATAATAAAAATGCTTAATATTTTTTAGATATTGTGATAATAGTAGTAAATTATATTTTTTAAGTATTATTTTGATGATTTAAAGATTAATTTATACTTTTAATTGAGTTAAAATTTAAAATAAAATAATTCTATATTTTTAGGGACTAAAATAATCTTAATTTTGCGTTCCTTGTCTGCCATTCAACAAATAGTGTCTTTAATCGTTATTATAAAGGCTTAATTGCTCTTTTAACTCCTCTCACATTTATTATTTTGTATTTTACAACCCCAACATCGTTAAATTTTAAATGATCTAAATCGATGAAAATTATTTTATTTTAATTAATTATTAAAATTTATTAATTCTACAAGAAAAAAATAAAATATATCCTAAACGATTCATCGAACCCCTTCCACTTAGAGTGTTTTTGGGTACGAATAAACTCGTTAATTCGATTATCCAAACCAATTCAATATATATTTTTTACCCAATTCATTCAAGTTACGATCTAATCCAAATTAATCAATTAAAACTGAATTATGTTCGATTCTGATAGCGGATTTAACATTTGAAATCCGCAAACCCAACAATTGACGTGACATACATTTTTTTTCTTCATTTTTTACTACTGATGTACACTTAAAATTTAGTTGTAAGATTATGCTTGAGAAGTTATTTCTAATTTAACTATTATAAGTGTTTTTGTATATGTAGATGTATTTTAAGTATTGAATGAAATGTACTGATATAGTTTTATTATTTTTTAAACGTTCAAATATTTAAATTTAATTATATTTTTTTAAATAAAAAAAATCTTTTTTTTTTTATTATCCACGAACTTAACTCAACTCAATACGTTTATGATCGAGTTTGTTTAGTTTGGATTTAATGAAAAAATCATAGGTTGAGAGTTCAATCCAATTCAAATAAAATTGATCAGTTCAAGTTTTGAATTTTGGCAAAAACAATCCTCCTTAATCCGTATACACCCTTCCCTTCTACACTTATTTTTCTTGCACTCCTTTATTACCTCTATTGACAGCCCCTTATAGATCATAATTTAAGTCATCCTAAAAAATAAAAAAATTAGACTGATGAGAGTTATATCGAAGACTTGGTGGAGAAGATTATGAGTAGGGAAGAAAAGACGGGGCGGTTAGAGGGAAATTGGTATGTTGTAGGTTTTGTTTGTTGCGTGGGGGAGCTTTAGAGATTAACTTAACAAATTACAATATATATAAAAAATGTTTGATAATACCGAAGTTGGGAGAGAATAATTGTATTATCTTATGATTTTCAGTGTGCACATGATAAATATCAAGTATTTATTAACAAATTATTACACCGTCCGGGAATAAAAGTATATATTGAACACTCTGTTTTTGTGATATTTTTTTATTTGTCATTAAAACTATTTTTCAGCTACATATAAGATGGTCACTGTTTCTAAAAATATTATAACTTTTTTGTAAGAAAATTAAATGAACAAAAACCTTTTATGTAGTCAGCTCTGGATAAATCATTGGGAGATACGGTTTTTCCGTTTATCTCACAATATATTATATTCATTAATTCAAATGTTCTCTCATCACTTATCTTTACTTGACGTTTTGGACACGCAAATACGAGTTTGCAGCAAAAAGCATTTATTCTTTAACTCTTTGTCTTTCGATCAATATAACTCGACAGTTTACGATAAAAGTCACAATAAAAATGGGAACACACTCTAAAAGGGTGAGTTTTAAAATTGATCAATAAACTTACCTTAAAGTCAAAAATAAATCAGTGACAGTATAGTCACTATGAATACAGTCATTTTAACGTTAATTTCACTCAATCAGAATTACGTGAGAAAAACAGTGCCAAATGATGAATTCTATAAATGAAAAGTTTAATATTTACATAAATTAGTGATTAAAATAGAAATTGATTAAATTAACTAAACAATAAAGAATAGAAGATTACGAAGGTTGACAAACACCAGAAAGTTTTTTAGACAGTGATGGAACACCCTACCGATTTTCTATTCTAATTGGTGGTTCTCAGTTTCCTCATGCGGGTACTCGTTTCCTATTGTATCTCTATTATGCTTCTCTCTTTTATATTAGATTATGTTATATTTGACTTATGTTACATTTGACTTATTCTTCTTTTTATTTTTTATAAACTTATTAGGTTATTATTAACATAACTTATTGAATTCCATTTTATTTTTTAATCGTATTTCTTTTTTATAAGACCAAACTAATTATATACTTATTTTAATTTATTTATTTGTCACTAAAAACTAATATCTCTCTATATATCAAATTAAAATATTATTATATTTTGAGAATAATTAAAATAAATAAATATAACATCAATATTTTATATTAGCCACTAAATTAATAAATAGTTATAAAATAGACACATCATAACAAGTATACATATAAAGAAAATTAAGCAAAATATAATTAATATTTCAAAATCAATATTTTACAAGAAATGATAAATTAAAGTTATTCATTTTTTTTTATAAAATATATCAATAATAATAAAAACCGTCGAATTCAAAACTATTACTATACTTACTAATATATGCATTTTAACACCTAAAACATGTTTTAACACTTCTATAGAAAAAATAGATACTCTAAATTATTCATAATATATTCAAAATAATTATTTATAAATTAATTAATTAAAGTAAGAAAAAGTTAGAAGCAATTAAAATATAATTATGTGCATATTTATTATTCAATCAAATACATATAAAAGTATTTTAACAATTATCAAAGACCATATACGTGTAAAATCACTCGAGGTCATAATCTCTAAAATCCTCACACTAAAATACTATTATTTTTAAAAAATATATATAAATAATAAATATATTATTTTATATTTATATTACACATTTAGTCCAATATGTATAAAACTAGCACATCATATGAAGCGCCCATATAAGAAAAACTAATCACAATATTTATCATGTATTCTAAAATAATTTTAACACCAAATCAATTATTTAAAATCCAATTCCATTAATAAAATATTTATTATAAAATTTGAGGTGTTACAATAATTAAGAAAGAAAAGAAAACCTAACTTAATAAAAAAAAAATTTATTTCGCTAAAAGTCAAGAACAACCTAACATTATTGTGGTCCTTTCAACCAAGACTAGAATCATCAGTCCATTACATTCGTCAATTTAGCTTTGTTTGTGATTATTATCTGTCAACCAATACAAAATATCGATTCTGATTTCAACCTCTTGCTTTGAATATTAAACGCGATCAGGTTCTATGTGGTATTATTTATTTATTTATTTAATTTTTTATTAATTATTATTTATTTTTATTTTATTGTCCTCTAATGTGATAAGTGATTTAAGGTATTTTTTGTTTTAATTTTTATTAATGAAAATTAAAAAAATATATAAAGAAAAAATGAATCGGGTCGAACCGTTGGTCCATATAACCCATAATGGACATACATGTCTTGATAAAGCACAACCCCATGAACAATTGGACCGAACCGAAATAATCCATTTATGTTTAAGCACGAACCCTTTGAACCAGTGCAGATCGAACTTGGTTGACCTATTTGAGAGTTGAACATGTCACCATACAAAGAAACATGAAAGAGGTAATGTTGTATATTGTCCATGAGAAATGATGATATTTAAGAACTCTGACATACGAGTATAAGATTGATTGATAAAAAAATAAATAAAACATATAGATAAATTGGTACTCTTTAGCGAGTGCTTAATTTGATAAATTTTGCTAAGTTATTATTATCGAAAATGATTATTGAAAAATGGGAGGTTAACTTTAACTCTTAAATAATATAATTTCAATTAATTTTTTTAAAAAAGTAAAATAAACACTCAAAGTGATTTTATAAAATAATTTAACTTATTTAGTGTGAATTGTTTTTTGTTTATTATCAATTTTATAAAAAATCGAATATAGTTAATAATTCTTTCAAGAATAAAAGTTAAGATGCCTTGAGGGTTAATTAAACGCGATTAGTACGCAAAAATTGGTACTATGTAACACGAAAGATTCCAACGAGGCATGACTAATCACATGTCATTTGTTTTTTTCAATTACAATTAGTTTTTTATTCAATACTTTTTTTGTTTTTTATTTAACATTTAAAACAAAACAATCACTAATTATTTTGCTAACTTAGTTGTTACTTGGGTAAAAAAAGAGAAGGGGAACATTCATTCCTAATGCACCCACATTAACTCCGTCATACATTGATTTAGAAAAAGTATATAAATACATGAAGTGATATTTATTTAATAAAATTATATATACTAAAATTTAACCTAAAATATTTGTCCTACACAAAGGATAATTATTAGATTTAAATATATGTTTTAATACACACAACTCATGAAATGTATGTTCACATGATAGTTTGTTAATTTTTTCATTATTTTGAAAATCCTCTAAATATATTGGACAATTATTTAGTTCAAATTCAAGAGTGGTGGATAAGTTATATATGAACTCATTCGCCTACTCGCCGTATGCTCAACATGATATCGTTCTCGACCAACGTGACACCTTTTAATTAATAGATATAAAGACCATATTTTCCATATACAAAATATAAGAATTAGAGATATTAACATCAATCCTAATACCATTAATAAGTCGTACCAACTGAAATAATAGTTATTCGGGGAAACATTTGAGCCTCCACCAATATCAATCATCGTGAAAGCAATTTTTAATATAATTACATGAGAGGAAGGAAACAGATGTACATTATTATAGATCTAAAGTATAGTTAGCATAGCATGATCATGAATTATATTATATGCCTAAACGAATCTATTTTATTTATGAACATGCCCCATGAATCTAATTTATTTTAAGATAACATTATTGATATAATGTAAAATACAATATAATTGTTTAGTTCAAATTTCAAATATTTGATAATTTAGCATAGCATGATCATGAATTATATTATATGCCTAAACGAATCTATTTTATTTATGAACATGCCCCATGAATCTAATTTATTTTAAGATAACATTATTGATATAATGTAAAATACAATATAATTGTTTAGTTCAAATTTCAAATATTTGATAACCGTATAAAATTAATATAATGGTTTGATTTGAATTTCAGATATTTGAAAATACAAGTTGAGAATTAATCTCAATTTTTAAATTACCGATGAAAAAAGATAAAAATAAAATAATAGCAAAAGAAAACAATATGAACTGAAATAGTTTCAAGTTTACCGATTCAGAAAAAAGTATAGTCGATGTTAGTGTAAGAAGAAAACAATGATCTACGTTAAAATATTCGGGGGTATATATTACAATATTCAAAATAATTTTTTTATTTTATTTAAAACTTAACCGGATACTTTTACAATATTGATGACTTGATCTTGTGCGACAACGCGAGTTTCTTGTTGGTTAATGAATAAGATTTTAATATTTTATTCTTTATTTTTTCAAAATAATGTTTTATTTATTCTTCATGCAATTAGAAAATTCATCAACAATTTTTTTTTTTGGAAACTTTAAATTGCTTACAATCTGGAATATTTCCGATAATCGAATTAAGTAGTAACTTATTATAATTTACAGCTTTTAATTATTTCATTGTAAAAAAAAAAAAGCTTTTAATATTCTTCTTTCTTTTTAACCTTAATACCGTTTAGTTTTCATATGGACACACCATTTTTTTAACCCTTTTCAACCGCATTCATAAACATCTCATACTTTTAATCTGATACCGTATAAGAATTTATAAATTGAGTTTTTTTAATTATCTCATATTCTTATTGATTTGATTCATTTAAAATAAATAATTCATTTTAGAGAATAAATAGAGTAACATTAATTATTGATAATCGAATGAATAGTTAATATCAATCACAAGTTGTTATAATATCAATAATTAATTCACTCACTTTATTTGTGATTAAAGCATAGGAGCATGGAAATTGATTCAAATCTCATGTAGTTGAATATTATTTTCTATTTTTAATTTATTTTCTTCTTATTTTTTATTGCATTGTTTCATGTTGTGTGTTTTTCCATATAAAAACTTTTAAATTTTAATTTTTAGTTGAGTTTTTATCGTCCAGTTCACAATATTGGAAATTACTTGTATATATGGAAATTTTAAAAGAATCATTGAGACATAACTATTTTTTCCCTACCATGAATTGAAAATTAATCTTCTTTTACACATTGAAATACACGAGATGATATTTTTCAAATAGAGTGTGAATATTAATAATGTTTAAAGCTTTATAACTATCTAAACAAGTCAAAGCAATACTTAAATTAACAAATTCATTCTTCAGTCACTAAATCTCATAATCAACTATATATTAAAAAATACTTCAACTCTAAAATAATACTATATTATGACATGATAATTTCAACTCTAAAAAATATTTCAACTCTTAAAATAATTTCTACTACAGTAAATTTTGTGCCTTGAAATTTTGGGTAAACAAATACAACCACCAAACATTGTAAAGAGTAAATTTTTGATAATTATAAAGTCTTTATCGAATATTTAAAAGAAAAAAATTACTTACTGAAAATTTTAATAAGAGATAAAATTTTAGAGTAATTTTCTGTTACTATTAATAGAATTAAAATAACAAATTTAAATTTTTAATATTTTGAGATATAAGTCCAATTAAGGGTACAAACTCAACTTTCACGGAGACACACACCAAGCCAAAGCCAATAGGGCCAAATTAATTTGCAAATATGGTTGGTAGCTCCACGGGAGTGAGAGAGATATCGGAGATGTCACAAGTTGAGGATAAGATATGCAATTTTTATTTTTATTGAGGATATTTTTTAATTACACTTATATTAAAGTTCCTGTTTTCATATTTTTTTGGAAAATTACTCCTACCAAAATCAAAACTCAATTAATAGATGAAAGATATTTGGGTCTTATCCATTATATATAATCATAAATCAATTTAGTTGTTACATATTTATCAATAAAAAAATAATATTAAGTAGGTCTACCGTAAAATTAATATAACGATTAATGTTAATCAAATTCTACTCATATCAATAGCCAATCCAATTTAATTAACTCACATCTATACAATTTAATTTAATTCACATTTTTCGTAAGTCTCGCGCACATCTATTGAAACAAGATGGTTGGAAAGTTTTTTTAAGCTTTGTTTGAATTTTAAAACGAAGGGAAGGGAAGGGAAAAGACTTATAGAAAGAGGGAAAAAATATAAATTTGTAGAGAAAATAATTTATGCCTAGAAAATAATAAGAGAAGATGTTTAATAATTAATAATATTATTTAATTATGAGATTAATCATAATATAAAAAATTATATGAATTATTTGTCTGATTCTTTTAAAATCTTCCTTCAATACAATTTTTGAATTTATCAAAATAAGAGAAGATTTTGTATTATAAATAAAAACAATATGCTCAAAACTATCTTTTCCTAAAACTCTTCGTTCCTTTTATTTATTCCATCCTAAATTTTAAAGACATTTCCTCAATTTTTCTCCAAACTCGCAAATAAAATCTCAAGCATGGATTATTCCTCTTTGTTTATAACTTTAATATATATTTTTACAATTATCAAAGTTAATAATTAATTGTTATGTTAATATTTTTTGTCTTTCCTAAAATTAAGAGTAATATGATTCAACCCAACAAGAATTGATGGATAAGTGGATTGGGTTATTTAATTTAATATTTTTTTGACAGGGAGTCATTTTTTTAATGATTAAAAATAAATAAAAAGTATAAATAATTTGGAAAAATACAATAAAATATATGAAATCATATATTCCCTCATGAAATAAAAATTAATCAACAAAATTTAAATATATTTAATTCATATTATATATTAAATATATCAATTTTTATTTATTAATTTTAAACTATCTGTCTCCTATAAAAAGATTAGATGTAATATTATTTTGATAAAAATAAATATAAATAAATTAGAAAAAAAAATCACAATTAAAGTGTGTCAACCTCAACGTCGAAATGTCAAGCTGTTGTGGATCGAAATAAGGTATTATGTTTCCAACACAACTACCTCCAGTAGCAATGGAGTGTCGTGTTGGCGTGAGCCTTCGACAACTTAATTAAAATGGGTTAATATGGTAGTTATGTCTTACTAATCAAGTTGTGTCTGACTGTTAATTTCGTGACCTTGTTATCTACTTCAGACTCAACATAGAGAGCGTCCGACCCATCTCATAATTCTAACGAAAGTGACTTCATTTTTGATTTTTTTTCTTTAGTTACATGTGTGAGTGATCTTATAATGTTTTAATAAAAGATTCTAGTAATATATTCTAAAATTATTAAAATACAAAAACATGTATAAATATTTTTTTTTAGTCATTTTGATTTTTAAATGTATTTTTAGTTGATTAATTTATCATTGATATTTTTTTTGTTAAGTAATTTAGTTTAATATATTGACAAATTTATGAGATGTACATCAACTATTTGAATCGCATCGATCAAATAATATTTTAAATAGACAGACAAAAAAAAGCCGATTACTTATAATTCTAAAAAAATATTATTGTTAGAATTTGAGATAACTTTTAAGCACTTATTTATCTATAATAGATCACTTATTAATATTCTCCTTATGTTCTTTTTTAATTGTCGTTTTTTCTACAACAACAAAATTATTCATTTTTATTTGTCGTTTTCTATTTTTAAATTAGTATTAAATGTTGTTATCTCAAAATTATCTCTGCTTATTTATTGCAAAGAGGAATATGAGGATTGAGATAATAAATAATTAAGTGTAATATAGAGAAAAAAAAATATTTATGATAAATAGCAAACTTTAATAGAATTATTAATTTGTGTTTACAAACTTAAAATCAGAGTTAAAAAGATCGAGGTAATCCTTAAATTATAAGTCAAATGATAAATATCGATATCATTATGATAAAAATAATAAATATCGATATCGTTAGAATAAATGTTATATTTTTGATGCGAACTCAAAATTTAATAAAATATGAATATATAATATCTATAATTTCTTCTAAATAATTAAAAAACGAGGTAGTAATTTGAGGTAGCAAAGATAAAAATCTATTATTGTCTTTCACTTCTTTTTCCGTTTCTAATTATCTTATCCAATTCCGTTGCACAAGAGCATCCATGTACTCTTAAATTGTAACGTTAATACTTAATAAATATCTAATTCCCTCAACTCAGCACCTAAAATAAATTTTACTAAAATACCTTTTAACTCTTTATCATTACATTAATTTAAGAAACATTTATTTATTTTAATTTGATTTATTAATAGAATCTGAAAAAGAAAAATAAAGAAAAAAGTCCAATATAGATATTTTTCGTTAATTGCCACCCACTTTTTTTTTATCTTCGAAAGAGGTTGCTAATAAATAATCGTCTTTAATAAGAAAAAATAGATAAAGCACCTCCTTAGATATGTCTAAAAAGAGACAATCTAGTGATCAATTCTTAAGAATTTTGCAATGTAAATTACAATAAAAATGTGTAATGTATTTTTTCTAATCGAGTTGCGTAACTGACATAGTTTCTACTTGGGGACCTAATATACAAATAAAATAGTTTATTTTAATTAATGAGGTGAAACTTCATAAATATGTTTTATAAATAGTAAAAATTAAATCACTAATAAAAAATAAAAAAATGATATTTAAGAAAATTGAGTTTCATGACGTTTAAAAGAGACAAATATATCTATAATTATTAGTTTAGTAGTAATTTTAGTCTTATAGTATCTAACTGTTTATTTCAAATCTCAACAACGATAATTTTAAAATGATGATTAGTATTTTTTAATTAATAAGAATTTCTGTCTTCCTCGATTTTTTTTTAAATAATTAACTAGTAATATTTTATTTAATATAAATAATTAAACTATTTATAAGATTGTCATTTTTCATTACTAAGAAAGTTCGCGGTGTAATTGTTGTAAAATTGATAGTGCCTAAATTAGACAAATAATTTTATCAATTAAATAATAGTTACTTAATTTTTTTGTCAACAAACTTATTGGGAGTAACCAAATAAAAGGAGATTTATCTATAAAAGAAAATCATTTTATAGGGTAGAAAATGGTACATCATTGCCGTGGAAGGCTTTGCCCACGCTCTTATCCTGTTGGCTCTTATTAATTCATATATTTAAATAGAAACTTATCAATCATTTGAGATAAATCAATTTTAGTTCAATCCATTGATTAATTCATACATGTATGTATGTACATATATTTTGTAAATTTAATTTATATATAATAGTAGTGTAAATATTTTTATATTATTAATAAAACTAAACGTTACATTAAATATAATATTTAATTTTATTATAATTATTTATATAATTAATCATAATTTTATACATGTAAATTAAATACACTACATTATTAAATAATTATTATATACATATGGAAACATTATTGTAGTGTTGTTTTTTTGTATATAACCGAAATTTGTGGTCCTCAGTTTTGAAGCGAGTTGAAAATTTGAAGCTTAATTCAGCTCCTTGATCCATGGCTTCTCAATCTCAAACTCAAACTCAAACTCAACTTAAGCTAACCATTTCAACATCATCACCCAAAAGTGACACTACACCATTTTGGATGAAACGGACCAAAATTAGACTAGACATTTTTCTTTGTCTGCTTTGTTATTTTTGCCTATGATATGTTAATAAATATGCACTTGATACAATTTATTATTTAGAGTGCTACCCTTGATACAATCTAAAAGATGTATCACCACTTCAAGCAAATCTCCTTTTGAATGTGTTATAATTTGTTTTTGAAATTGTGAGATTAATGGTTAGTTGTTTGTTTTCTCTATTCTTTTTAGTATCAATTGTCTCTTTCTTTAAAAAATGGGCTATTTTATTATTTGTGATTACATTTAATTAGTACAAATTAATTCTATAAACTATTTGTGGCCACCATTTTCACCTTCCATTGCCAATACTCTATTTATAAATTCTTTTAGTTGATTAATAATAAATTAAAAATTATTTTAGTTGACTTTTCTATTTATAAATTATTTTAGTTGATTAATAATAATTAAATTAATTTAATATATTAAATGACCAAAAAAATCAATTTGAATTAAAATAAAAACAAATCAATTTTTAGTCTAAAGATATTTTGTCTTTTTATTAAATAAACATATTTCTCTTTTCTTTCTTTAAAATAAAACAATATCGTATTTATATTTCTCAATATTTTATCTCCTCTCAATTATTTTTCACCTATTTTTCTCTTCTCAAAACTAAACATACTCTAAATGACATCTTAAAGATGCAACCATATACTCTATTTTTTATTTTATTTTTCCAATATTTTTCTTAGTTATTCCAACCCTTATTTATTTTTTATATCATTTAAAAATTATGGAAATAATATATAATAAATAAAATATTATTATTATTAAATTCGTAAAAATTATATAAAAATTACATATACTAGACAAATGTGTTAATAATATTCGGATAATTTATTATTACTATTATTATAATCGAGTATATAGATTACATTTTCTTGATAGTTTATCTTTAATATCTACTTTACTTTTAATACAACTACTATTTTAGATGAATTTTCTTTAAAAAATTTAAAATAACTGTTCATAACAACAACAAAATTAGCCAAGACATTTTTCTTTGTTTGCTTTGTTATTTTTGCCTATGATATGTTAATAAATATACACTTGATACAATTTATTATTTAGAGTGCTACCCTTGATACAATCTAAAAGATGTATCACCACTTCAAGCAAATCTCCTTTTAAATGTGTTACAATTTGTTTTTGAAATTGTGAGATTAATGGTTAGTTGTTTGTTTTCTCTATTCTTTTTAGTATCAATTGTCTCTTTCTTTAAAAAATTGGCTATTTTATTATTTGTGATTACATTCAATTAGTACAAATTAATTCTTATGACTATTTGTGGCCACCATTTACCTTCATTGCCATCTTTTATTGTCTTGGTTTATTTACAATATTTTATTTTAATTATTAATTAAATTTGTCATTTTGGCTCTAAATCTTTTCCTTATTATTTGAGCCAAGCATGCTACCCTTCACACAAAACATGTTTATTGCTATGTTTCTTGTATTATGAGATTTCTTAAGGTGAATAGCTTAATTTTCTTTCATTTGAAGTTTAGCTGCAATGTCTTCTCTCGATGCTTTAATTAATTTATCATTTTGCTCTATCTTTCTCCTATTTATTTGAGTCAAGCATGCTACTCCATTTCACACAATACCAATGTGTATTGCTTATGTTTCTTGTATTATAATTTTTTAAGGTGAGAGCTTAATTTTCCTTTCATTTGAATTGTTATGCTTGCAATGTCTTCTCTCATGTTTTACATATTCTAGACATGATGATTTAAACTTAAATTGATTCTTGTTGCTACCAAACATTAAGCAAGCCTAATATAAATTCTAGTTGTTCTTTAAATTGATTCTTGTTGCTCATGCTTAATTTTCACCTTCCATTGCCATGCTTAATTTGGTCTTATATTATTTACAATAAAAAAATTTATTTTTAATTAATTAATTAATTTATCATTGTGCTCTATCTTTCTCCTATTTATTTGAGCCAAGCATGCTACTCTATTTCACACAATACCAATGTTTATTGCTTATGTTTCTTGTATTATGATTTTTTAAGGTGAGAGCTTAATTTTCCTTTCATTTGAATTGTTATGCTTGCAATGTCTTCTCTCATGTTTTACATATTCTAGACATGATGATTTAAACTTAAATTGATTCTTGTTGCTACCAAACATTAAGCAAGCCTAATATAAATTCTAGTTGTTCTTTAAATTGATTCTTGTTGCTCACATTATATCATTGTAATGAAATATCCAGTTTTGTGCATCAGTTCATCAACATCAAACCGTTGCTTCTGTGAGTCCTTCATTCTCATTTCGGATCCAACGCCGACGCGCTTTGCTCAACCAACCACCCACTCTACACAAGCACTTGTAAGATACCTATCTATTTATCTTTATTCTTTTATTTGTTTATATTTTTTATTTTTTTTTTTCTCATTAAAATTAAAGTAATTTATCTATATTTTTAATTTGTAATCATTAATTAATTAATTTGAGTAAAAAAAATATACTACTGTGTATTTGTAGAGATTAGGATTCTCTCAATTTGCCATCCTCTCTTTTTCATTCATTTCTAATGTTTTTTAATTAATAATTTGATATTTAGTGGGTTTAAATAGTTTTAATACATAAGTAAAAAAGTATTTATATATTATAATTTTTTTTTAGTTTATGTAAAAAAGTTACATTTTTTAGCCTTAGATAATTATTATGTAAGTATTTTTAATCTCTCTTGAAATATAAATAAATATTAGTAAAGAATTTTTTTATACACATATTTACAACAAATATAAAAAGCCTCTTCCATAAAAGTAATTTAAAATTTGATTTTAAAATTTATATGTTTGTTATTTTTATTTTAAACATATAACATTTTTAAAAATTATATTGAATTAATTTCTTATATTTTTATTTTTATTTTTTGAGTAAGTGGTGGTGATAACATTTCTTATGTGTTTTTTCTTCAGGAAATATGCTGCACTTTGGTTCCACTCTCCGTTTTATATTACTTATGATTGTCATAGCAAGTTTTATCATTCTTTTATTTGTATTATTTGTTTTACCTGTGTTGGTTGACTGGTATAAATCTCGTCAAACCAGTCCACCATCAGAAACGACCGAACCGATAGAAATGGCCGAACCGATAGAAACGGCCGAACCGATAGAAACGGCCGAACCGATAGAATCTGATGAAGCAGCACAAATTATGGCGAGTATGGATGATTTTCTAGATGAAATTTTGTACAATTCATCTATGCACACCACATTTAATCAAACAGACTGTACAATATGTATAGAAGATTTTGAAAATAATAACATATTGTACAGCTTACCATGTGGACATGTATTTCACAAGGATTGTGTATCCACATATCTAATAGGAGCACGCGATAAAGTTTGTCCAATATGTAGACAAAT
>PGWS01024152.1:0-23066 GCA_002896235.1 Cicer reticulatum | reverse complement strand
TCCATGATACAGGTTTGTGAGGAGGAAGGATTTTTACTGCATTCACTAACTAACTACTTTCCTATATAGTAATTCAGTTACAACTGTTTAACTAACATGTTTAGCTAATTCAGTTACAACTGTTTAACTAACTACTCATGATGAGCAGTCTATGATTCTACCCTCAATTGAGCAGTTACTGCAGAAATATATTGATGTTTTTCAGGTTCCTACCCAATTACCTCCTACCAGGGTAGGCTATGATCACCAAATTCCCCTGCAGAATAGCATAGATCCTGTGAATAAAAGGCCATACAGGTATGCTAAACAGCAGAAAGACAATCATGATAGACTGGTAGAAATGTGATTCAGGTGGTGATTCAAAACAGTACCACCCCTATGCTAGCTCAGTTATTTTAAGTTTGCAAGAAGGAGGGTCATGGAGACCTGTACTGATTTGAGAATTAAAACAAGGCACAATAAAGGATAGATTTCCTATTCCTAGTAGAAGACTTAATGATGAACTACATGCTCAATCATTTTTTCTAAATTGAATCTAAGAGTGGTTATCACCAAGTTAGACAGAGCCCTATGGATGCTGTATAAGACAACATTCAGGACACATAGTGGACATTACGATACTTGGTAATGCCTTTTGGGCTTACCAATGCACCAGCTACATTTCAGAGCTTGATGAATTCAGTTTCAAAGAGTTCCTAAGGAAATTTTTACTTGTCTTTTTTGATGACATCCTTATATACAGTACAATCTGAAGAGGAACATCTTATTCACTTAGACAAAGTGTTGGATTTATGAGAAAACATCAATTGTTTGCCAAACAATCCAAATGTTATTTTGGAGTCTCTAAAGTGGAATACTTGGGGCATTTCATTTCAGCTGAGGGTGTTTCAACTGATCCAGGCAAAATAATGGCAGTGCAGAATTGAAGTCTACCTCATCAGTCAGCAACTCAGAGGATTTTTGGTTTACTGGGTACTATAGACGATTTGTTAAAGGCTATGGCACTGTAGCTAGACCACTGACTGATATGCTCAAAAAAGACAAGTTCCATTGGACTATGGAATCAAGTTAGCATTTCAGGAATTGAAAGGACTATTAACTTCTGCACCTGTTTTAGCAATGCCTGATTTTTCTCAGCAATTTATCATTGAAGTGGATGCTTCAGGGCAAGGAGTTGGGCTGTGTTAATGCAGAATCATCACCCTATAGCCTTCATCAGTCGCATGTTAAACCAACAACAACAATCTCTGTCCACTTATGAAAAGGAACTACTTGTTGTGGTTTTTGCTGTACAAAAATGGAGGCACTATTGTTGAACAAGCACTTCATTATTAAGATTGATCATAGAAGCTTGAAGTATATTCTGGATCAGAGATTGACTACTGAATTTCAACAAAAATGGTTGGTTAAACTAATGGAATTTGATTTTTCCATTGAGTACAAACAGGGTCATCTGAATGTGGCTGCTGATGCACTGTCTAGGATGGAAAATGTGGAATGTCATGCTCTGTTAACCCATCATATTGATTCAGATATGCTAGAAAGGCTTAAGCAATCTTGGTCCATTGATGTGGGTCTGCAGAAACTAATAACACAGTTACAACAGAGTCCAACCTCACATAAACACTATACTTGGAATGGCCTCGAACTCAGAAGGAAAGGAAGATTGGTAGTTGGCAAGGATGTGCAATTAAGGCAAGAATTGTTACATTGGTTTCATAATGCAGCCTCAGGGGGTCACTCAGGCAGAAATGCTACTACACAAAGGATTAAGGCTCTGTTCTTTACTGGAAAGGCCTGAACAAGGATGTCAAAGCCTTCATACATCATTGCCCAACTTGTCAGAAATGCAAGTATGACACTGCTGCCTACCCAGGTTTATTACAACCTTTAACAATTCCTGATCATGTGTGGCAGCACATCACAATGGATTCATTGAGGATTGCCTATTCTTATGGAAACAAGTATTTTTATTATAGTAGACATATTGAGTAAGGCTGCTCATTTCATATCCTTAGTCAAAAATATCTTAATTGTTCAATATTCCTATTAAGTTTTCATTTCTAAATTTTCAGCTTTTGAGTTTAAACAATGTGGATTTTCATCATTCTCAATAATATTTTAGGATCTTTATCAAAAGCACTTTTTTAGATTCAATCTAATTTGAATTTATTTATTTTTCGTTTTAGATGCCAAAATGTTATTTCTATGAAACATATGCAAACAACTAATCAACTATACGACAACATGTTCTAAAACTAGAAACATAGTATAGACAAAAAACATAAAATTATAATATACAAATAAAACAAATAGTTAGATGGAATATAAGTATAACAATATAATGAAACAATAGTATATTGATTAGAGATGAGTAAAAAAACATTTGATTAGAAATATTGAGAGTTTACCCTTAACGTTATATTATTATTATTATTATTAATTATTATTAATTATTAATTATTATTAATTATTATTTAAATGTATTATGTAATACTACTAACTCTTAAGTAAACATAGGGTTAATCACACACGAGAGAACTTGACGAAAAAACTTGAAGATGTCATAATAAACTATAAAGTATAAATCAAATATATAAACCACACAGTATATCTAAAATTTTAAACTATAAAGTATAAATCAAATATATAACCACACAGTATATCTAAAATTTAAGTTGTAATATATGCAAAAAGTTGATTATCAAATGATTAAACTACATGATTTAAACATATTTCATAGTAATGTTTTATGGTTTTTAAATGACTTGAAATCTTCTACAAAATACTCATATTTATTATTCGTATCAATTTCTCTTTTAACATAAACGGTTATGTTATCCTCTGGAAACTCAACTTCTCTCTTGTTTCTCAACTAAGTCTTGATAATTTTCATTGTTGAAAAAGGTCTATATATTATAGTCATAGAAACGGAATGAGTCACGGGAAGACAGATTAATCTATTGATCAAGTAGTAAGTTGTCGACCTTTTAGTTGCAACCAAACACAAACACAATTCTTCTGTAGTTGATAAATTCTTTAAATTTGATACTTGACGAACATCCAATAATGAAATGCATAATTGAATTGAAAATTAATCTTCTCTTACACATTGAAATACACGAGATGATATTTTCAAATAGAGTGTGGATATTAATAATGTTTAAAGCTTTATAACTATCTAAAGAAGTCAAAACAATACTTAAAGTTAACAAATTCATTCTTCAGTCACTAAATCTCATAATCAACTATATATTAAAAAATACTTCAACTCTAAAATAATACTATATTGTGACATGATAATTTCAACTCTAAAAAATATTTCAACTCTAAAATAATTTCTACTACAGTAAATTTTGTGCCTTGAAATTTTGGGTAAACAAATACAACCACCAAACATTGTAAAGAGTAAATTTTTGATAATTATAAAGTCTTTATCGAATATTTAAAAGAAAAAAATTACTTACTGAAAATTTTAATAAGAGATAAAATTTTTTAGAGTAATTTTCTGTTACTATTAATAGAATTAAAATAACAAATTTAAATTTTTAATATTTTGAGATATAAGTCCAATTAAGGGTACAAACTCAACTTTCACGGAGACACACACCAAGCCAAAGCCAATAGGGCCAAATTAATTTGCAAATATGGTTGGTAGCTCCACGGGAGTGAGAGAGATATCGGAGATGTCACAAGTTGAGGATAAGATATGCAATTTTTATTTTTATTGAGGATATTTTTTAATTACACTTATATTAAAGTTCCTGTTTTCATATTTTTTTGGAAAATTACTCCTACCAAAATCAAAAACTCAATTAATAGATGAAAGATATTTGGGTCTTATCCATTATATATATAATCATAATCAATTTAGTTGTTACATATTTATCAATAAAAAAATATATTAAGTAGGTCTACCGTAAAATTAATATATACGATTAATGTTAATCAAATTCTACTCATATCAATAGATTGATCAATAGCCGATCCAATTTAATTAACTCACATCTATACAATTTAATTTAATTCACATTTTTCGTAAGTCTCGCGCACATCTATTGAAACAAGATGGTTGAAAGTTTTTTTTAAGCTTTGTTTATGAATTTAAAAGCGAAGGGAAGGGAAGGGAAGGGAAGACTTATGAGGAAGAGGAAAAAAAATTATAAATTTTGTAGAGAATAATTATGTAGAAAATGATAAGAAGATGTTTATAATTAATATATTTTTTATTTATAGAGTATTATTATAATATAAAAAATTATATGAATTATTGTTGATTCTTTTAAAATCTTCCTTCAATACAATTTTTGAATTTATCAAAATAAGAGAAGATTTTGTATTATAAATAAAAACAATATGCTCAAAACTATCTTTTCCTAAAACTCTTCGTTCCTTTTATTTATTCCATCCTAAATTTTAAAGACATTTCCTCAATTTTCTCCAAACTCGCAAATAAATCTCAAAGCATGGATTATTCCTCTTTGTTATAACGTTAATATATATTTTTTACAATTATCAAAGTTAATAATTAATTGTTATGTTAATATTTTTTGTCTTTCCTAAAATTAAGAGTAATATGATTCAACCCAACAAGAATTGATGGATAAGTGGATTGGGTTATTTAATTTAATATTTTTTTGACAGGAGTCATTTTTTTAATGATTAAAAATAAATAAAAAGTATAAATAAATTTGGAAAAATACAATAAAATATATGAAATCATATATTCCCTCATGAAATAAAAAATTAATCAACAAAATTTAAATATATTTAATTCATATTATATATTAAATATATCAATTTTTATTTATTAATTTTAAACTATCTGTCTCCTATAAAAAAGATTAGATGTAATATTATTTTATAAAAGTAATTAAATAATTGAAAAAGAAATCACATTAAAGTGTGTCAACTCAACTCGAATTCAGTTTGGGTCGAAATAAGTGTATTATGTTTTTCCAACCCTACCAGTAGCAAATGGAGTTGTGTTGGGTAGCCTTCTAGCAACTTTAATTAAAAATGGGTTAATATGGTATTAGTGTCTTACTAATCAAGTTTGTCTTACTGTTAATTTTCGTGACTTGTTATCTACTTTCAGACTCAACATAGAGCAGCGTCCGACCCATCTCATATATTCCACGAAAGTGACTTCATTTTGATTTTTTTTTTCTTTAGTTAAATGTGTGAGTGATCTTATAATAGTTTTTTTAAAAGATTCTTATAATATATTCTTAAAATATATTAAAATTACAAAAACATGTATAAATATTTTTTTAGTCATTTAATTTTTTAATATCTTTCAAATAAAAATGAGATTAATTATATTTATTATAAAAATCATACGAAAGAAAATAAAAGTTTGTCACTATAGGAATTTTTAGCTAAAAGAATTGTTATTTTATACGTTCTCCAACGCAACCCATCATAACCATTTATATTTTCCAAGCACACAATTATAGCCATATCATGCAGATCCTTACCATACACTCACCATAGCTGCGCTACACGAGATCCATTATTACGACAGCTGCAAAATGATTTTCTCTTGAAGGTAACTACGATTCTAATATAGAAAATTATAATATGTTGTCGTTTTTCGTCGGGTAACTCTGCAAAATATACAAATTAATTTTCAAATAATAAAAATGCTTAATATTTTTTTAGATATTGTGATAATAGTAGTAAATTATATTTTTTAAGTATTATTTTGATGATTTTAAGATTAATTTATACTTTTAATTGAGTTAAAATTTAAAATAAAATAATTTTATATTTTTAGGGACTAAAATAATCTTAATTTTGCGTTCCTTGTCTGCCATTCAACAAATAGTGTCTTTAATCGTTATTATAAAGGCTTAATTGCTCTTTTTAACTCCTCTCACATTTATTATTTTGTATTTTACAACCCCAACATCGTTAAATTTTAAATGATCTAAATCGATGAAAATTATTTTATTTTAATTAATTAATTTAAAATTATATTATATTTACTTAAAAGTAAAAAATAAAAATAAAATATCCCTAATACGATTCATCGAACCCCTTCCACTTAGAGTGTTTTTGGGTACGAATAAACCTGTTAATTCGATTATCCAAACCAATTCAATATGTATTTTTTACCCAATTCATTCAAGTTACGATCTAATCCAAATTAATCAATTAAAACTGAATTATGTTCAATTCTGATAGCGGATTTAACATTTGAAACCCGCAAACCCAACAATTGACGTGACATACATTTTTTACTACTCATGTACACTTAAAATTTAGTTGTAAGATTATGCTTGAGAAGTTATTTCTAATTTAACTATTATAAGTGTTTTTGTATATGTAGATGTATTTAAGTATTGAATGAAATGTACTGATATAGTTTTATTATTTTTTAAACGTTCAAATATTTAAATTTAATTATATTTTTTTTAATAAAAAAATCTCTTTTTTTTTATTATCCACGAACTTAACTCAACTCAATACGTTTATGATCGAGTTTGTTTAGTTTGGATTTTAATGAAAAATCATAGGTTGAGAGTTCATCCAATTCAAATAAAATTGATCAGTTCGAGTTTTGAATTTTGGCAAAAACAATCCTCCTTAATCCGTATACACCCTTCCCTTCTACACTTATTTTTCTTGCACTCCTTTATTACCTCTATTGACAGCCCCTTATAGATCCTAATTTAAGTCATCCTAAAAAATAAAAAAATTAGACTGATGAGAGTTATATCGAAGACTATGGTGGAGAAGATTATGAGAGAGAAGAAAAGACGGGGGCGGTTAGAGGGAAATGGTATGTTGTTAGGTTTTGTTTGTGCGTAGAGGGGAGCTTAGAGATTACTATAAACAAATACAATATATATATACAAAAAAGTTTGATAATACCGAAGTTAGGGAGAGAATAATTTATTATCTTATGATTTTTCAAGTGTGCACATGATAAATACTCAAGTATTTATTAAACAATTATCACTACCGAAAAAAGTATATATTGTAACACTCTGTTTTTGTGATATTTTTTTATTTGTCATTAAAACTATTTTTCACTACAATTAAGATGTCACTGTTTCTAAAAATATTATACTTTTTGTAAAAAAAATTAAATGAACAAAAACCTTTTATGTAGTCAGCTCTGGATAAATCATTGGGAGATACGGTTTTTTCCGTTTATCTCACAATATATTATATTCATTAATTCAAATGTTCTCTCATCACTTATCTTACTTGACGTTTTGACACGCAAATACGAGTTTGCAAGCAAAAAGCATTTATTCTTTAACTCTTTGTCTTTCGATCAATATAACTCGACAGTTTACGGATAAAAGTCAACAATAAATAATGGGAACACACTCTAAAGGGTGAGTTTTAAAATTGAGTCAAGTAAACTTACCCTAAGTCAGAAAATAATCAGTGGACAGTATAGTCACTATTAATACAGTCATTTTAACGTTAATTTCACTCAAATCAGAATTACGGTGAAGAAAAACAGTGCCAAATAATGAATTCTATAAATTGAAAAGTTTAATATTTTATACATAAATTAAGATGATTAAAAATATGAAAAAATTGATTAAATTAACTAAATCAATAAAGAATAGAAGATACGAAGGTTTGGACAAACACAGAAAAAGTTTTTTAGACAGTGATGGAACACCCTACCGATTTCTATTCTAATTTGGTGGTTCTCAGTTTCCTCATGCGGCTACTCTGTTTCCTATTGTATCTCTTATTATGCTTCTTTCTCTTTTATTAGATTATGTTATATTTGACTTATGTTACATTTGACTTATTCTTCTTTTTATTTTTTATAAACTTATTAGGTTATTATTAACATAACTTATTGAATTCCATTTTATTTTTTAATCGTATTTTTTTATAAGACCAAACTAATTATATACTTATTTTTAATTTATTTATTTGTCACTAAAAAATAATATCTCTCTATATATCAAATTAAAATATTATTATATTTTGAGAATAATTAAAATAAATAAATATAACATCAATATTTTATATTAGCCACTAAATTAATAAATAGTTATAAAATAGACACATCATAATAAAGTATACATATAAAGAAAATTAAGCAAAATATAATTAATATTTCAAAATCAATATTTTACAAGAAATGATAAATTAAAGTTATTCATTTTTTTTATAAAATATATCAATAATAATAAAAACCGTCGAATTCAAAACTATTACTATACTTACTAATATATGCATTTTAACACCTAAAACATGTTTTAACACTTCTATAGAAAAAATAGATACTCTAAATTATTCATAATATATTCAAAATAATTATTTATAAATTAATTAATTAAAGTAAGAAAAAGTTAGAAGCAATTAAAAATATAATTATGTGCATATTTATTATTCAATCAAATACATATAAAAGTATTTTAACAATTATCAAAGACCATATACGTGTAAATCACTCGAGGTCATAATCTCTAAAATCCTCACATTAAAATACTATTATTTTTAAAAAATATATAAAATAATAAATATATTATTTTATATTTATATTACACATTTAGTCCAATATGTATAAAACTAGCACATCATATGAAGCGCCCATATAAGAAAAACTAATCACAATATTTATCATGTATTCTAAAATAATTTTAACACCAAATCAATTATTTAAAATCCAATTCCATTAATAAATATTTATTATAAAATTTGAGGTGTTACAATAATTAAGAAAGAAAAGAAAACCTAACTTAATAAAAAAAAAAATTATTTCGCTAAAGGTCAAGAACAACCTAACATTATTGTGGTCCTTTCAACCAAGACTAGAATCATCAGTCCATTACATTCGTCAATTTAGCTTTGTTTGTGATTATTATCTGTCAACCAATACAAAATATCGATTCTGATTTCAACCTCTTGCTTTGAATATTAAAACGCGATCAGGTTCTATGTGGTATTATTTATTTATTTATTTTATTTTTATTATATTATTATATTATTATTATTATATTATTTATATTTATTTTATTGTCTCTAATGTGATAAGTGATTTAAGGTATTTTTGTTTTAATTTTTATTAATTAAAATTTAAAAAATATATAAAGAAAAAATGAATCGGGTCGAACCGTTGGTCCATATAACCCATAATGGACATACATGTCTTGATAAAGCACAACCCATGAACAATTGGACCGAACCGAAATAATCCATTTATGTGTAAGCATGAACCCTTTGAACCAGTGCAGATCGAACTTGGTTGACCTATTTGAGAGCTTGAACATGTCACCATACAAAGAAACATGAAAGAGAGTAATGTTGTATATTGTCCATGAGAAATGATGATATTTAAGAACTCTGACTTACGAGTATAAGATTGATTGATAAAAAAAAATAAAAAAAAAAATAAAAACATATAGATAAATTGGTACTCTTTAGCGAGTGCTTAATTTGATAAATTTTGCTAAGTTATTATTATCGAAAAATGAACTATTGAAAAATGGGAGGTTAACTTTAACTCTTAAATAATATAATTTCATTAATTTTTTTAAAAAAGTAAAAATAAAAACTCAAATGTTGATAAATTATAATAATAATTTAACTTATTTAGTGTGAATTGTTTTTTGTTTATTATCAATTTTATAAAAACCGAATATAATTAATAATTCTTTCAAGAATAAAAGTTAAGATGCCTTGAGGGTTAATTAAACGCGATTAGTACGCAAAAATTGGTACTATGTAACACGAGAAAGATTCCAACGAGGCATGACTAATCACATGTCATTTGTTTTTTTCAATTACAATTAATTTTTTATTCAATACTTTTTTTTGTTTTTTATTTAACATTTAAAACAAAACAATCACTAATTATTTTGCTAACTTAGTTGTTACTTGGGTACAAAAAAGAGAAGGGGAACATTCATTCCTAATGCACCCACATTAACTCCGTCATACATTGATTTTAGAAAAAGTATATAAATACATGAAGTGATATTTATTTAATAAAATTATATATACTAAAAATTTAACCTAAAATATTTGTCCTACACAAAGGATAATTATTAGATTTAAATATGTGTTTTAATACACACAACTCATGAAATGTATGTTCACATGATAGTTTGTTAATTTTTTCATTATTTTGAAAATCCTCTAAATATATTGGACAATTATTTAGTTCAAATTCAAGAGTGGTGGATAAGTTATATATGAACTCATTCGCCTACTCGCCGTATGCTCAACATGATATCGTTCTCGACCAACGTGACACTGACACCTTTTAATTAATAGATATAAAGACCATATTTTCCATATACAAAATATAAGAATTAGAGATATTAACATCAATCCTAATACCATTAATAAGTCGTACCAACTGAAATAATAGTTATTCGGGGAAACATTTGAGCCTCCACCAATATCAATCATCGTGAAAGCAATTTTTAATATAATTACATGAGAGGAAGGAAACAGATGTACATTATTATAGATCTAAAGTATAGTTAGCATAGCATGATCATGAATTATATTATATGCCTAAATGAATCTATTTATTTATGAACATGCCCCATGAATCTAATTTATTTTTAAGATAATATTATTGATATAATGTAAAATACAATATAATTGTTTTAGTTCAAATTTCAAATATTTGATAATTTAGCATAGCATGATCATGAATTATATTATATGCCTAAACGAATCTATTTTATTTATGAACATGCCCCATGAATCTAATTTATTTTTAAGATAATATTATTGATATAATGTAAAATACAATATAATTGTTTAGTTCAAATTTCAAATATTTGATAACCGTATAAAATTAATATAATGGTTTGATTTGAATTTCAGATATTTGATAATACAAGTTGAGAATTAATCTCAATTTTTAAAATTACCGATGAAAAAAGATAAAAATAAAATAAATAGCAAAAAGAAAACAATATGAACTGAAATAGTTTCAAGTTTACCGATCCAGAAAAAAGTATAGTCGAAGGTAGTGTAAGAAGAAAACAATGATCTACGTTAAAATATCGGGTGGTAAAATAATATTTAATTATTTATTTAAAACTTAACCGGATACTTTTACAATATTGATGACTTGATCTTGTGTGACAACGCGAGTTTCTTGTTGGTTAATGAATAAGATTTTAATATTTTATTCTTTATTTTTTCAAAATAATGTTTTATTTATTCTTCATGCAATTAGAAAATTCATCAACAATTTTTTTTTTTGGAAACTTTAAATTGCTTACAATCTGGAATATTTCCGATAATCGAATTAAGTAGTAACTTATTATAATTTACAGCTTTTATAATTATTTCATTGTAAAAAAAAAAAAGCTTTTAATATTCTTCTTTCTTTTTAACCTTAATACCGTTTAGTTTTCATATGGACACACCATTTTTTTAACCCTTTTCAACCGCATTCATAAACATCTCATACTTTTAATCTGATACCGTATAAGAATTTATAAATTGAGTTTTTTTTAATTATCTCATTATTCTTATTGATTTGATTCATTTAAAAATAAATAATTCATTTTAGAGAATAATAGAGTAACATTAATTATTGATAATCGAATGAATAGTTAATATCAATCACAAGTTGTTATAATATCAATAATTAATTCACTCACTTTATTTGTGATTAAAGCATAGGAGCATGGAAATTGATTCAAATCTCATGTAGTTGAATATTATTTTCTATTTTTAATTTATTTTCTTCTTATTTTTTATTGCATTGTTTCATGTTGTGTGTATTTCCATATAAAAACTTTTAAATTTAAATTTTTAGTTGAGTTTTTATCGTCCAGTTCACAATATTGGAAATTACTTGTATATATGGAAATTTTAAAAGAATCATTGAGACATAACTATTTTTTCCCTACCATGAATTGAAAATTAATCTTCTTTTACACATTGAAATACACGAGATGATATTTTTTTTCAAATAGAGTGTGAATATTAATAATGTTTAAAGCTTTATAAACTATCTAAAGAAAGTCAAAGCAATACTTAAATTAACAAATTCATTCTTCAGTCACTAAATCTCATAATCAACTATATATTAAAAAAAATACTTCAACTCTAAAATAATACTATATTGTTACATGATAATTTCCAACTCTAAAAAATATTTCGACTCTTAAAATAATTTCTACTACAGTAAATTTTGTGCCTTGAAATTTTGGGGTAAACAAATACAACCACCAATCATTGTAAGAGTAAATTTTTGATAATTATAAAGTCTTTATCGAATATTTAAAAGAAAAAATTACTTACAGAAATTTTAATAAGAGATAAAATTTTAGAGTAATTTTCTGTTACTATTAATAGAATTAAAATAACAAATTTAAATTTTTAATATTTTGAGATATAAGTCCAATTAAGGGTACAAACTCAACTTTCACGGAGACACACACCAAGCCAAAGCCAATAGGGCCAAATTAATTTGCAAATATGGTTGGTAGCTCCACGGGAGTGAGAGAGATATCGGAGATGTCACAAGTTGAGGATAAGATGTGCAATTTTTATTTTTATTGAGGATATTTTTTAATTTAACTTATATTAAAGTTCCTGTGTACATATTTTTTTGGAAAATTACTCCTACCAAAATCAAAACTCAATTAATAGATGAAAGATATTTGGGTCTTATCCATTATCTATAATCATAAATCAATTTAGTTGTTACATATTTATCAATAAAAAAATAATATTAAGTAGGTCTACCGTAAAATTAATATAACGATTAATGTTAATCAAATTCTACTCATATCAATAGCCAATCCAATTTAATTAACTCACATCTATACAATTTAATTTAATTCACATTTTTCGTAAGTCTCGCGCACATCTATTGAAACAAGATGGTTGAAAGTTTTTTTTAAGCTTTGTTTATGAATTTAAAAGCGAAGGGAAGGGAAGGGAAGACTTATGAGGAAGAGGAAAAAAAATATAAATTTTGTAGAGAATAATTATGTAGAAAATAATAAGAAGATGTTTATAATTAATATATTTTTAATTTATAGAGTATTATCATAATATAAAAAATTATATGAATTATTTGTCTGATTCTTTTAAAATCTTCCTTCAATACAATTTTTGAATTTATCAAAATAAGAGAAGATTTTGTATTATAAATAAAAACAATATGCTCAAAACTATCTTTTCCTAAAACTCTTCGTTCCTTTTATTTATTCCATCCTAAATTTTAAAGACATTTCCTCAATTTTTCTCCAAACTCGCAAATAAAATCTCAAGCATGGATTATTCCTCTTTGTTTATAACTTTAATATATTTTTTAAAATTATCAAAGTTAATAATTAATTTGTTATGTTAATATTTTTTGTCTTTCCTAAAATTAAGAGTAATATGATTCAACCCAACAAGAGTTGATGCATAAGTGGATTGGGTTATTTAATTTAATATTTTTTTTGACAGAGAGTCATTTTTTTAGGATTAAAAATAAATAAAAAGTATAAATAATTTGGAAAAAATACAATAAAATATATGAAATCATATATTCCCTCATGAAATAAAAATTAAGCAACAAAATTTAAATATATATTTAATTCATATTATATATTAAATATATCAATTTTTATTTATTAATTTTAAACTATATGTCTCGTATAAAAAGATTAGATGTAATATTATTTTATAAAAGTAATTAAATAATTTGAAAAAAAAATCACATTAAAGTTGTCAACTCAACTCGAATTCAGTTTGGGTCGAAATAAGTGTATTATGATTTTCCAACCCTACCCAGTAGCAAATGGAGTTGTGTTGGGTAGCCTCTCTAGCAACTTTAATTAAAATGGGTTAATATGGTATTAGTGTCTTACTAATCAAGTTTGTCTGACTGTTAATTTCGTGACTTGTTATCTACTTTCAGACTCAACATAGAGCAGCGTCCGACCCATCTCATATATTCTACGAAAGTGACTTCATTTTGATTTTTTTTTCTTTAGTTACATGTGTGAGTGATCTATAAATAGTTTTTTTAAAAGATTCTTATAATATATTCTTAAAATATATTAAAATTACAAAAACATGTATAAATATTTTTTTTAGTCATTTGATTTTTAAATGTATTTTTTAGTTGATTAATTTAATCATTGAATATATTTTTTGTTAAGTAATTTAGTTAATTATTGACAAAATTTATGAGATGTACATCAACTATTTGAATCGGCATCGATCAAATAATTATTTTAAATATACAGACAAAAAAAAAAATCGTTAACTTATAATTCTAAAAATATTATTGTTAGAATTTGAGATAACTTTTAAGCAGTTATTTATCTATAATAGATCACTTATTAATATTCTCCTTATGTTCTTTTTTAATTGTCGTTTTTTCTCTACAACAAACAAAATTATTCATTTTTATTTGTCGTTTTCTATTTTTAATATTAGTATTAAATGTTGTTATCTCAAAATTATCTCTGCTTATTTATTGCAAAGAGGAATATGAGGATTGAGATAATAAATAATTAAGTGTAATATAGAGAAAAAAAAATATTTATGATAAATAGCAAACTTTAATAGAATTATTAAATTTGTGTTTACAAACTTAAAATCAGAGTTAAAAAGATCGAGGTAATCCTTAATTATAAGTCAAATGATAAATATCGATATCATTATGATAAAAATAATAAATATCGATATCGTTAGAATAAAATGTTATATTTTTGATGCGAACTCAAAATTTAATAATTATATGAATTAATTATAATAATATCTATAATTTCTTCTAAATAATTAAAAAACGAGAGTAGTAATTTGAGGTAGCAAAGATAAAAATCTATTATTGTCTTTCACTTCTTTTTCCGTTTCTAATTATCTTATCCAATTCCGTTGCACAAGAGCATCCATGTACTCTTAAATAGTAACGTTAATACTTAATAAATATCTAATTCCCTCAACTCAGCACCTAAAATAAATTTTACTAAAATACTTTTAACTCTTTATCATTACATTAATTTAAGAAATATTTATTTATTTTAATTTGATTTATTAATAGAATCTGAAAAAGAAAAAATAAAGAAAAAAGTCCAATATAGATATTTTTCGTTAATTGCCACCCCACTTTTTTTTTATCTTCGAAAGAGGTTGCTAATAAATAATCGTCTTTAATAAGAAAAAATAGATAAAGCACCTCCTTAGATATGTCTAAAAAGAGACAGACTAGTGATCAATTCTTAAGAATTTTGCAATGCAAATTACAATAAAAATGTGTAATGTATTTTTTCTAATCGAGTTGCGTAACTGGCATAGTTTCTACTTGGGGACCTAATATACAAATAAAATAGTTTATTTTAATTAATGAGTGGTGAAAAAATTTCATAATAATTGTTTATATATAATATGTAAATTAAATCACTAATAAAAAATAAAAAAATGATATATTTAAGAAAATTGAGTTTCATGACGTTTAAAAGAGACAAATATATCTATAATTATTAGTTTAGTAGTAATTTTAGTCTTATAGTATCTAACTGTTTATTTCAAAATCTCAACAACGATAATTTTAAAATGATGATTAGTATTTTTTTAATTAATAAGAATTTCTGTCTTCCTCGATTTTTTTTTAAATAATTAACTAGTAATATTTTATTTAATATAAATAATTAAACTATTTATAAGACTGTCATTTTTCATTACTAAGAAAGTTCGCGGTGTAATTGTTGTAAAATTGATAGTGCCTAAATTAGACAAATAATTTTATCAATTAAATAATAGTTACTTAATTTTTTTTGTCAACAAACTTATTGGGAGTAACCAAATAAAAGGAGATTTATCTATAAAAAGAAAATCATTTTATAGGGTAGAAAATGGTACATCATTGCCGTGGAAGGCTTTGCCCACGCTCTTATCCTGTTGGCTCTTATTAATTCATATATTTAATAGAAACTTATCAATCATTTGAGATAAATCAATTTTAGTTCAATCCATTGATTAATTCATACATGTATGTATGTACATATATTTTGTAAATTTAATTTATATATAATAGTAGTGTAAATATTTTTATATTATTAATAAAACTAAAAACGTTACATTAATAATAATATTTAATTTTATTATAATTTATTTATATAATTAATCATAATTTTTATACATGTAAATTAAATACACTACATTATTAAATAATTATTATATACATATGGAAACATTATTGTAGTGTTGTTTTTTTGTATATAACCGAAATTTGTGGTCCTCAGTTTTGAAGCGAGTTGAAAATTTGAAGCTTAATTCAGCTCCTTGATCCATGGCTTCTCATCTCAAACTCAAACTCAAACTCAACTTAAGCTAACCATTTCAACATCATCACCCAAAAGTGACACTACACCATTTTGGATGAAACGGACCAAAATTAGACTAGACATTTTTCTCTGTCTGCTTTGTTATTTTGCCTATGATATGTTAATAAATATACACTTGATACATTTATTATTTAGAGTGCTACCTTGATACAATCTAAAAGATGTATCACCACTTCAAGCAAATCTCCTTTTAAATGTGTTACAAATTTGTTTTTTGAAATTGTGAGATTAATGGTTAGTTGTTTGTTTTCTCTATTCTTTTTAGTATCAATTGTCTCTTTCTTTAAAAAATGGGCTATATTTATTATTTGTGATTACATTTAATTAGTACAAATTTAATTCTATAAACTATTTGTGGCCACCATTTTCACCTTCCATTGCCAATACTCTATTTATAAATTCTTTTAGTTGATTAATAATAAATTAAAAATTATTTTAGTCGACTTTTCTATTTATAATTATTTTAGTTGATTAATAATAATTAAATTAATTTAATATATTAAATGACCAAAAAATCAATTTGAATTAAAATAAAAACAAATCAATTTTTAGTCTAAAGATATTTTGTCTTTTTATTAAATAAACATATTTCTCTTTTCTTTCTTTAAAATAAAACAATATCGTATTTATATTTCTCAATATTTTATCTCCTCTCAATTATTTTTTCACCTATTTTTCTCTTCTCAAAACTAAAACATACTCTAAATGACATCTTAAAGATGCAACCATATACTCTATTTTTTATTTTTTATTTTTCCAATATTTTTCTTAGTTATTCCAACCCTTATTTATTTTTTATATCGTTTAAAAATTATGGAAATTTAATATATAATAATAAAATATTAATTATTTATTAAAATTTGTAATAAAATTATTATATAAATTACATATACTAGACAAATGTGTTAATAATATTCGGATAATTATTATTACTATTATTATTAATCGAAGTATATAGATTACATTTTCTTGATAGTTTAATCTTTAATATCTACTTTACTTTTAATACAACTACTATTTTTAGATGAATTTTCTTTAAAATAATTTAAAATAAATGTTCATAACAAACAACAAAATTAGCCAAGACATTTTTCTTTGTTTGCTTTGTTATTTTTGCCTATGATATGTTAAATAATATTATACACTTGATACAATTTATTATTTAGAGTGCTACCCTTGATACAATCTAAAAGATGTATCACCACTTCAAGCAAATCTCCTTTTAAATGTGTTACAATTTATTTTTGAAATTGTGAGATTAATGTTAGTTGTTTGTTTTCTCTATTCTTTTAAGTATCAATTGTCTCTTTCTTTAAAAAAATTGGCTATTTTATTATTTGTGATTACATTCAATTAGTACAAATTAATTCTATAAACTATTTGTGGCCACCATTTTCACCTTCCATTGCCATGCTTAATTTGGTCTTGTATTTATTTACAATAAAAAAATTTAATTTTAATTAATTAATTAATTTGTCATTTTGCTCTAACTTTTTCCTATTTATTTGAGCCAAGCATGCTACTCCATTTCACACAATACCAATGTTTATTGCTTATGTTTCTTGTATTATGATTTCTTTAAGGTGATAGCTTAATTTTCCTTTCATTTGAATTGTTATGCTTGCAATGTCTTCTCTCATGCTTTAATTAATTTATCATTTTGCTCTATCTTTTCTCCTATTTATTTGAGCCAAGCATGCTACTCCATTTCACACAAATACCAATGTTTATTGCTTATGTTTCTTGTATTATGATTTTTTAAGGTGAGAGCTTAAATTTTCCTTTCATTTGAATTATTAGCTTAATTTTCCTTTCATTGTGAATTGTTATGCTTGCAATGTCTTCTCTCATGTTTTACATATTCTAGACATGATGATTTTAAACTTAAATGATTCTTGTTGCTACCAAACATTAAAGCAAGCCTAATATAAATTGTTGTTCTTAAATTGATTCTTGCTCAATGCTTAATTTTCACCTTCCATTGCCATGCTTATTTGGTCTTATATTATTTACAATAAAAAAATTTAATTTTAATTATTAATTAATTTATCATTTTGCTCTATCTTTCTCCTAATTTATTTGAGTCAAGCATGCCTACTCCATTTTCACACGAATACCAATGTGTATTGCTGTTTTTGCTATTATTAATTTTTTAAAGGTGAGAGCTTAATTTTCCTTTATTTGAATGTTATGCTGCAATGTCTTCTCTCATGTTTTACATATTGTCTGATGATTTAAACTTAAATTGTCTTGTTGCTACCCAACAATTAAGCAAGCCTAATTAAATTCTAGTTGTTCTTTAAATTGATTCTTGTTGCTCACATTATATCATTGTAATGAAATATCAGTTTTGTGCATCAGTTCATCAACATCAAACGTTGCTTCTGTGAGTCCTTCATTCTCATTTCGGATCCAACGCGACGCGCTTCGCTCAACCAACCGCCACTCTACACAAGCACTGTAAGATACCTATCTATTTATCTTTATTCATTTATTTGTTTATTTTTTTTATTTATTTTTTTTTTCTCATGAATTAATTAAAGTATTTATCTATATTATTTAAATTGTAATCATTAATTAATTAGATTTGAGTATACTAAAAAATATCTACTGTGTATTTGTAGAGAATTAGGATTCTCTCAATTTGCCATCCTCTCTTTTTCTCATTCAATTCTATGTTTTTAATTATATAATTTGATAATTTAGGTGGGTTTAAATAAGTTTTAATACATAAGTAAAAGTATTTATATATTATGGATAATTTTTTTAGTTATGTAAGTTACATTTTTAGCCTTAGATTAATTATTAGTAAGTATTTTTAATCTCTCTTGAAATATCTAAATAATATTAGTAAGACTATTTTTTGTATACAACTAATTTACACAATATAAAAAGCTCTATCTCATAAAAGTAATTTAAAATTTGATTTAAAATTTTATATGTTTGTTATTTTTATTTTAAACATATAACATTTTTACAAAATTATATTGAATAATTTCTTATAATTTTAGTTTTTATTTTTTGAGTAAGTGGTGGTGATAACATTTCTTATGTGTTTTTTCTTCAGGAAATATGCTGCCACTTTGGGTTCCACTCTCCGTTTTATATTACTTATGATTGTTATAGCAAGTTTTATCATTCTTTTATTTGTATTATTGTGTTTTACCTGTGTTGGTTGACTGGTATAATCTCGTCATAACCAGTATCACCATCAGAAACGACCGAACCGGAAGAATATGCCGACCGATACAGAAACTGGCCGAACCGATAAACGGCCGAACCGATAGAAGCTGATTGGAAGCAGCACAATTATGGCGTAGTATGGATGAGTTTCTAGATGAAATTTTGGTACAATTCATCTATTGCACACACATAACTTAATTCAAACAGACTGTCAAGATGTATAGAAGATTTGAAAAATAATAACATAATTGTACAGCTTACCATGTGGACATGTATTTCACAAGGATTTGTGTATCCACATATCTAATAGAGCACGCGATAAAGTCTTGTCCAATATGTAGACAAATATTTATTGCTTCTAGTTTGTTTTAAGAGTTGTAATGGGAGGTTAGTGTGGATCTGAATAAAAATTATTTGTAATGGTGGAGTGGTTTAAGAGTTGTAATGGGGAGTTAGTGTGGTAATCAAGCATTAGTGTTTGTTTTTAAGACTTGTAATGGGAGCATTATGATGATTTTTCACTTATTTAGTCTAATATCAAGATTTTTGTATAATGGGATACTCTATTTTCATCCATCTCCTTCAACTCTATATTTGATCATAAAACACCAAGAGCATTATACAGAATTGTTCAAAAGCATTTAAATTTTGATCTTCAATGAAGATCTTCAGAATATATAAAAAGAGACATTTTCAAGAAGCAAGATCTAAAATGAACATGACAGAAGTAAAGAAAAAATAATAAGGGCAGCAACAACATCCAAACTTAAAATTCAGTTATTGAATACTCTATTCTATTACATGTACAGAAAACAATATAGGGTGATCAAAAGTGAGTCCAAAGTAGTGCCAAATTGAGTATATTGCGCTATGGCTATATTAGACTTATTCGATGAAAGTGTTTGCTCAATATCACCTATCACGCGCACATATTAGTATTTTAATGTGCCGAGTCAGATTTCTCTATGAATAATCGAAACATCAATACATCTATGTGGTAACTCTACGCAACTGATTCTCATAATTAGATTTGTATATACAGCTGGGTATACTTGAGTATATAGGTGCTATTTCTGACGTGTTGCAATACCTAATGATAGCCTAAGATTTGGTGGATCTCTGTCGATCATACCAAGGCACAACTCCCTAATTTCATTAGAAAACATGCCAACAGTTAACAGCAGACTCATGATCATCAAACTAGGTTCATCACAGTCCGCTTTTAGAAATGGCTCAATTTGTTTTATTTTCGGCCATATAAAACGTAATATTATAACTGTTTAGATAGAATGTGTGTTTCATTTTGCACTTCAAAAAACTATGAGATAATTTTTTCTTTATGGCCTTTTTTAGACATTTTAATTTCAAACGTTGTAATTTTAAAAGAATATATATTTGTTGAATAGAAATAATTTTTGAGATTTTTAATTTTTAATTGATAATCAGGACATGATAATCAAGATTCTTTTTAGATCATATGTACTCACGACATGTAAGAGTAATTTTATAGCATCATTATGAATTAACCATCTGGAATAAAAAAGTGAATGAATTATTCAAAGAAGACACCATTATATAGCAAGTTAAATTTTAATCCCTCAAATAGTATCTTTTAGGCCTTTTATCTCTCTAATGAGTTGTGTAATATTCTCTCAAATTATACCACATGATCGCATCCTACCTTGGTTGACCCATGAAAATGCCATGAAAAGAAAAATGCTTTCAAGATAAGTTAGTTTTTCTCTTATTGTTCGCCATTTGATCGCATAATTGTTATCATAACACTTTTTTTGAACATTGGCTTCTTCTAATATTTTTAAGCCTTAGGTTTAATATCGCGTTCTTGGATATATTTTGAATACATTCATAATCAGGTATGTTACCATGAAACTTCTGCAGTATTTAATCTCTTTCTTGATATAGCCTTTTAAACCCACAACCCATTGGGTGTGATTATTCCATATTAGGATGGTAAGGCATAGAGTTTCAATACCGAGAATCGTTAGATCCAATGATGTCAATTGCTTAAGTGAGTAACAATGTCTTAGGCCAATATACCCACTACAAATTTCTCTTTTTCAACAATTAACCACCAATGACCCGTGAATTGATCCTACAAATATTTAGGAAATTAAAATAAAATTAACCAAATAAGTTATTAGAAATAATATCAACCACTCATAATAATATAAATTTTAAAGAGATCCGTGAAGCCTGAATCAACCCTCAATATTGATATTATTAAATTTGAAATTTTAGTGTGATATTCCGGTTCAAATATGAGAAATGCACTTTGTATGTGTGAGTTTATTGGTGGTGTTTTCCATTTTCGTCTACAAACCATGTTTTTTATATAAAAAAAAACTTATTATGTCATAATGAGTTGATATTTTAGTTTGTTTATTTAATTATAATTTTTGTTTAATTAATTAATATCACTTCTTAAAATTACTAAATAGAAATATCAATAGTAACTACTTAAATATAATATTATTTATCTAAGTATAATTTTATTATATCAAAAGATAATAATCTTTATATACATTGTTAGTTTATATGTGGAGGTGTGTAACATGTAAATACATTCATAATCAAAAGTACCTGTTTAATTTTGACATTAAGAAGCCATTTGTCCTGTGATCCAATGGAACTGACAGGTGATTGGACAGCTCCAAGAGCAAATTTTTTGTTTGGATTAACTTGTACGAAACCTGGACAAGCATGAGTGTAACATCCGGTTTTAAGGTGACCATCAGCCTGCATGTTTGTATCAATTTGAGCTTGAGCAAAACCATAATATATATTTTAAATTGTCTAATGTATTAAATTCATATGCATACCGTCCAATGACCAATTAGTCGTAGTTGACTGTCTCCATATATGCTTGGATGAAACTTGTATATCAATAAACATGTACAAATAGTATATTAATAGAGTGTAATGTAGACAAAAAAACAAAATCATGCATAATCGGTTAAAAAGAGCAATTATATAGTGAAAATTATGTCACCATGAAATTGAAATAAAAATATAATTTGACATAAACAAAACGAAAAGTTACTCACTCCTATTCCTGCTTGTATGCTATTAAGTTGTGTTGGTGGACCATTTTGAACCCAAACAGAAGATATGCTATATTGACCTCTTTTAATTGACAAACTATATCCACCTATTTTTGCACGAGCTCCATGAAATATCATGTTTTGTGTTGTATCAATGCTAACAGACTAGGAAATACAAAAAAAAAAATACAATATTTAGAATATGCAATAGTAACTTTGTTAAAATGTTATAGTGATTAATATTTTTTTAATAAAAAATATAATGTTATATCATAATTTTTATGGTTATTTAGTTTAACTGATATTTAAAAAATATTTAATTGAACTGATATTTTAAAAATATTAATATCTTTTAAATATTGTAGTGATTTTTTGTAATTGCTATTGATCTTTACTTCAACGAAGGAAATTAAGTACATGCTTTACATAAGCTAAGCAAGATATAGCAAAATATTTTAATTTGAAATACTACGATGTATCAAATAAAGAAAGTGATTACTTTTAGATATGAATAAAA